>QEYC01000112.1:0-132719 GCA_009935795.1 Pholiota adiposa
TCGAAAGAGCTCAAACCGCTTGTAAAAGCGGCAGAGACGATAATTCATGGCACTAAAGACATGCTCTCTCGTCTCAGCCAAGTACGTATAGACGCCCGTCGACGATGGTTTTTTGTCACGGGCGACGTCGTCGCCTACTACCCTAATATCCCGTTGAAGTCATGCATCGAAATCGTAACTGAGATGTATGCGGAGTGGTTACTTCAACACGGGGATGCGGGCCACGACGGTCTCCAGGAGGACGTAAAACGCCTCGAGATCTTTAGATGTGCCATCGAGACTGGCAATACGCACTTAATCACCAACATGACGGTGATTTTTTTGAACAACTTAATGGACTGGCAATGGGTGTCGCGGATTCTCCGGACCTCGCTAACTTGTACGGTTACTATTTCGAAAAACGTTCAAAATCATGAGTCATCCCTCAGTGGCGTTCTATGGACGGTACACGATGATTGCTTTGCACTAGTGTACGCCGAGTCGGCTGCAGAAGCGCTGCATCTAATAGACGAAAAAGTTCGATTCGATGAATGTGTGATTGAATGGGTTGTTTCCGAGTCAGGTTGTCAATTTCTCGACGCCTTTCTGTATAAAGAGTCTGGAAAACTCGAATGGAGGCCGTTTGTCAAGGCCGGAAACAATAGAGAACGAGTTCCATGGGTATCTCATCATCCACTCGACGTCAAACGTGGCGTTTATATTGGAGAGTGCTCGCGTTTAGCCGTATTATGTAGTAATCGAAACAACTACATCGAAGCGATAAGAGACCTTAATGCTCTCTTTCTGTGCCGCGGCTATCCGTCACAACTCGTCGCTGCCTGGTGCAAGAAACATGTCCAAGAACGTTGGGACAAACGATTTGCATCGCGAGTCGTAGAAGAGCCGGATGACGGCGTTCTTGTCTTGAAAACCAGGTTTAACGACGTATGGAATTGGTTCTCAGCTACCGAATTAGGAAAAGCTGTTACTGAGTACTGGAGCGAGTGGTATGACCGCGCGCAAGAAGGGAGATATGTGAATAATCCGCCAGACCTTTTCTGAAGCCTGATATGGCGGAGGATGGACTTGATGACGTTCGCGCCGAGCTTTATTGCGAGGTGATGAATGGTGTCGAGACCGTCTTCGTACCAGACTTGCGGAAGATAGGAATACTCGGTCGTCGTTGGTTAGTCTCCCGGAAACGAAACACTAACATTTTCGACCTTTCATCACAATGGAAGAAGGCAGTTTTCGAAACGCTGAATGACAAGGTCACCGCAGAAGGTGGCTTTGTAGCATCGACTCAAGACGTCGACGAAGAAGAAATACCAGACCGGATTCAACTACCAGGTCTGGACACCCAAGTTGCCGACGAAGGTGACATCTTACTTCATCGCCGTTCTAGTTCACCTGAACAGCACCATTCAGCCTTCGGTAGATCCTCAAAACGTACAAATTGAATAACGAAACATCGTCAAACACGATGCGGTCTAACCCGAACCTTAACGTTTGTTTCGTTATGTTGTTATTCGACTACACCTCGACTAACACCTTCGATTTATAGCCTAACCTAACCTAAAAACACTAATCCTAACCGTGTACTATTAGTAACTCATTACCAAGCGTCAGCTTATCCCTAATGGGCTCGAGTAAGACCACGGTTAGTGTCGAAACCTAGCTTAGGTCTTTGTCGTCTGTGACGGCCCTCGTAAGTGTGCTTTAGAGTACACTGGTCAACGAAAGCATTAGAGTATAGCGAATCGCGGCAGCAGTCCTTCCTGAGAAGTTGGACATTAGCCGCGCGTGAATATATTCAGCAGCTTAGCGCCAGGAACCTTTAGCGCGCGCTAGCGCCTATCTTTTCAGAACACGTGCAGAAGCGGCACTCTCAAATGTCCGCAGCAGCACGTGGAAGTAGACGCTAGGTTCCGGGGACCCCGCGGACTTCACTGACTTATTCTTAGATTTCGTATATTAATAAAAAGGTTCAACCCGACTATTTTCGGTATGACAGCTTGGGAGAACAGCTGTCACCGATCCCCGAATCGAAGCTTCAACGGCGAACTGTGTAAATCGAGAATCGATCTACACCCACGATGTCGTCGCCCTACCCGGCGATCTGGTATTGAGATGGGGAAACCCCATAGCCTTACCGCGGAAAGATAATGGGGAATCCCTGGATAATCCCCTCCGCGGCCATCTCACGACGACAAGTTCCGCCCGCGACATATTTGTACGTTTCTATTGTTCTGTTAGTTGACTCACACGTCTATATACAGGACAATAGTACACGAGGTAACAGTTTCTTCAACGTATACAGCCACTGACGAGTCTATAAAGACGAAACGGCCACTTGGGATTAAATCCCCAAGTCGTTTGGCTACGTTCGAGTTCTTTGAGCTCGTCACTACCCTAAACGCTCAGCACCTTCGGCGCTTCGCTCCCTAACCTAACCCTAAGTACCAGGAGGCTTCATATAGTCAAAGTCAATTGGAATGAAATGAGCATAGAGCGCAGAAGGCATACGGCGAGACCTTGCGATCTACCGGTTCCCTCGAGGCCTCTTTGGCCTTCTCATGACGCCCAGTACGACGACTACTGGGGGGGACCAACCCAAGAGGACTTGCATGCCTTTGAAGACCCACTCCACAATTTCCCCCTCTACGATCCCCTCCTATCCTCGATCTACATCAAAAGTCCTTGGACCTATTTCAGGGACTACGGTTACCGTATCATGCGCAGGTTCGGTCACGCCTATTACTTGGGTCCTCCCATGCTTTTGGAAAACCACATCATGCCTCTCGTTCCGGAATTTTCTTCCAAAAATTCCATCTATCACTTTCCGAAAATGCATCTCTTTCCAAGGGCCATTGGTCGAACAGGCATACCAGAGCTTCGAATGGTGTCCTCTACCGACGTCGAAATCTTGGGGGCCACAGAAATGTTGGAGCGCGTGGAGGCTTCTTCTGACGGTCCAGAACCCGATCCAACCACCCTCGTCTCCTACTTTTTGCGCGGTAAAACCAAGGCCGGGGATTACATCTGCGTTGATCTCGAACGCGATGCTGTCGACCCCGCAGAGGTCGGAATTAATTTGTCCGTCGACATCGACAGCTTCGTCTGGGTGACTGACTTGGTCCAAGTCGCTGCAGCAGTGGGTCTGATGGTAACTCCTTCCCTCCGAAACAACTCTGGTATCAAAAAGCACAACCATGTCTACGCCGAAATTCTGGAGCCTCCTTCTGACAGTGAGTCTGCGGACCCTTCGTCAAAGTCTTGGATGGAACGCAGAATCCCCTTGTCGAATATTCCACACACCCTCTTCACCAAAATTACGGAGGGAACAGCCCAGTTTATTGCTATATTTTCTTTCCGAGAATGATCCACCGAAACGAGTACACGGGAAGACGGAAAACGGAGCTGCCGTTGGAGGTCCTCATCTGGTTCTGGAACAACGTGGTCTTGCCCGCTCTCTACGATGTCGTCTCCTCTTCTTCTAGGGAGCCGTTCTACGAATACACTGTGGAGGAGTACATGAGAAAACGTGGGGGGAAGAAGTCGCCAAAGAACGATTCCCTATACTCCGGTTTTTCCAAGCAGGTCGATCCGGAAACATTCTCCGCCTTGCAGGAAAACATGCGCGAAATCGTCGACACCTTCGAACACTCTCAGAAAATGGACCGCTTCAAATCCTTCTTCTTCGTCGTCGAATGCAAGGGTTTCAAACTCAACGTCATATCCCACAACCCACTCTCTGTCATGAAGAATCTACAGCACGCCGTTCCACAGATGGACTGGGACTACGTTCTCGATCGCGCAAACGGCGAAGTACACATGGACGTGGGCTTCAGTTATCAACCTCATAGACTGCTCGTAGACGAGGAGGACCGCCAGCCATCTGGCCTCACCGGATTGTGGAGAATGGATTATCTGGAGGAGTCTTTCGCAAAGGCCGGTTTCAAAGCAGGGAACGCCCACCACCTCAATACCTTTCCTTGTTTCGGGGCTTTGCAGGCGGAGATGACCGTGGAGCGTTCTAGAAGGACGCATATCCTTCACCGCTCTGCCTACAACCTGGTCTACGAAGCCGTTCGAAAGAAGGACAACTCTCCTTGGTTCTGCAGCGATGCCGATGCCTACAATATGAATGAAGCGTTCATCACCGCTTGCCAGGAAAAGCACAAGCAGTACAGCAATCGCGGTTCGAGGTCGTACGGTGTCCGAGATGAATACAGAGTGAGTGGTGTGGCAGCCATTCAAATATTGGGCTCGGTGCATGAAGTGGTGAGTCGTTTCTTTTTTTTTTCTTTCGTGTTTCAATTTCTTCAATAACTTGGGTTTCACAGTGGGAGCGCTTCACCCACTCTAACGCCATACTCTGGATTCCAACTGACGTCTGGTTCAAATTTTCGGCGGCGCGTCTGAACGCCATCGAAATCGCCACATTGCATCTGTACCAAAAGGACCCAGGAAACAAGGGCATCATCATTGGTCTCTTCATGCACCTCCTTCGCAGCATTGAATCCACTCCAATGGAGGTCCCTACTCATGTTCGACACACCCTCGCCGCTCTATTGATGCGGGGAACTACCGCAACCTATGGAATGATGTTTCTTCACGACCTCAATCTAGCCAACGACACTTCAGAAACACTCCCGAGGTGCAACAGGAGGACGACAGGTACTTGCGCGAACAAATGGTGCTGGTTCCAAGAAGAAAGAGCAGACCTTTTTTCCAACATCCTCGTATCACTGTCGAATACCCACTCGGAGAGTCTCCCTCTTGGATTCAGGTGAAGGACACCTTGAAGCAGCAGCCGCTTCTCATCATACATCAATGGGCCCGACCGTTCGCCATTTTGCACATTCCTACTTCGGCCGGCATCCTTTTCGTCTCATTCACTCGTTCAATTTGGGTGTCGATCAAATTGGACTGGACAGAAGGTCTGGCGAAGGAGCTGATGGAAGTGGAGAACCTGGACAGCGCATGAAGTTTTGGAGCGCCGAGAACATCGTGGACACTCTCAAGTCAGTTTCTTTCAGCATTAATCGGTGCGGTATCAAAGGTGTGGTGAGAGGTACCCAGGATGCCAAGTCATTCAGGGAACGCACCTGGATCTACTTTCCGGAGAACAATGGCGTGCTTCCTCCGAGAGGTTCAAAGTGGGTTCCATTTTTCGCGGAGAGGGTGGGATATATAAAAAGATACCACGAGACGCTTTCGTTGATGGCTGAAGAAGATGACCGAAAGAATCTCAGGGACGGGCTGGAGGACATTTTTGGAGAGCTGCAGTGCCTTCCTGACTCTGAACCCTTCACGAAAAAAAAGGAGGGAAAGACTTGGTCCCGCGCGGGTGGCGAAGACGCCATTTCCATTCTCCTCAATGTTCGACACATGCGATTCAGGAAAATTGGGAGGACAGCTGACTCTAAAACCGGTCCAAAAAGATCCCATGTCACGAGAGGGATCAAGGACGTTGTGTCTGAACTGTTCAAGTTAAATGGCCTGGTGGAAGAGGCGAATCAGCTTCACCAAAGAAAATGGAGGACGCAAAGGAACGAGGCGAACAAGAAAAAGTCAGTCAAGGTGAAAAACAAGAGAGTGGCTCCCAAGAGGAAGCACGGGGAGGATTCAGAAGAAGATGAAAGTGAGAACGGTATAGGTACTGGAAGTGATATGGATTGAGATATCGGAATTGATATAGCCTTGTGGGAATTGAATGTTATTTGAGTGGTCGCTGCCGTTGCCGAGCACGGCAACACGGTAACAGACACGGCAACACGGTAATATCCACGGTACCATATACGGGAAGACGGTAAAGCGCGCGGTAAGCCAGTAAGAGATACTTCAAAGACAGTAAGAGCATGCTTCAATTTGGGGCGCAATTTCTACCTGAAAATGTGCATGCACGCAGGAACTCTGACCTCCAAATAATGCCTGCACTCGGAGTCTGTCCCACTACCGCTACCGCTGCCACTACCGCTGCTGCTGCCGCTACCGCTGCCGCTACCGCTTTCCGCTGCCGCTACCGCTGCTGCCGCCACTACCGCTGCCGCTGCCGCTTTCCGCCGCCACGTGAGCCCAATTTGGGGCAATGCATCGGAGTTTAAATTTGTCCTACCTCACTTTGATCAAGATAATCGCTTCTTATCGCGTCACTTCATCATGCAGAACATCCCTGTCGACATTGCTCTTCATTTGGCTGATAGCTACCTCTCTGCTCGAGAGCGATCTACTTTGTCGCAAACTTGTTCCCATCTGGTGTACTTACGGCAGGCGCTTTTCACCAAAGTAGTCCTTAAAAGCGTAGACTATGCTGGATACGACACGATCGAGGATGATAGTCAAGAGGAAGATATTTCCCCAGCTGGATCCGCGACAATTTCAAGTCCCCAGACCTCCCCACCCAAACCCATTCTCCTCGATCTCATCCGCGACAGCTCGAAAACGCCCTTCTTGACTTATATAAAGCATCTGGAAGTCTGTCACGTCGTTTCCTATGCTTTGAACTTCGAAGAAACAGTATCTCCCATGGTCCCCTTCATCCAAAGACTAGTTCTCCAAATTCCCTACCAGAATTGGACTGTGAATTCACTCGAGCGCGTCAACGCGTATATTCGACTTGTGATGGCGCCCAATCTACGCTTCCTGACCCTCATCGAAGACACCCTTCTTCCCATTGTGAAGATAACGAATGCAATGAAAACCCCCCTCCATCCCATTGAAAATATGATCATCCGCAAAACTAGATTGGAGATACATTCTCCGTCTCAAGCATTCGCTCCTGTTCATCTTGGACATCAATGGCTCCCCACCAATCTCACCGTTTTCAATTCCCCAAGTTTCTGGATGACAGCAGTTCCTTTTTTCAATTTCAGCAGCCTCCAAACCCTGACTCTGGACTGGCCCCTGGGCAACCACGTCAACCTTGATGTATGGGCGTTCCCTGTCATCAATGAACTGAGGCTCTTGGGTGAGTACGTCTGATGCTCATGTTTATTTATTTTGCTCATTACGCCATAGTGTATATCACTGTTGCGTCAGATATTCCAACCCACCGTCTTCCTCGCGCTCGCCTTCTCCTGATAGTTGTCACATTGGCCATCGACGATACCATTGACGACCTCCCAGATTTCATGTCCAATAACGCATCCCAATACGACGAAATCAGAATAAAATATCAGGCCAGCAGCAGGGTTATTGAAATGTACATAACTCCTCCTAATAAGATGGTCGACGCCATTCGCAAGGCCATGGAGAGCTCTCACATCGCTACCACTTCCTTCCTACTGGGGTTCTCTATCGAAAAAGACCCAGTCACTGACAATCTCCCTGTCGCATGGGGATCCCCATCCAATTATCCATTGTGGTTCGACGATATTCATTCCAGAATGCAACACCTCCTTCCTCCCCAAGAAAAGTATCCCGGACACACCTTCAAGATTGGGTTATTTCGTGAAGAAGATAAAGAAGTGAGTTGGAGTTTTGAGCCACCTCTGGAAGCGGAAGGTCGGAACATTTTATTGGACTAGAATTGGTTTAATACACATTTTTTGTTTCCCTTTTTTCTCTCAAGAGCACGGTAACACGCTAGGCATGACGGAAAGGCGGTAAGCGCACGGTAACACGGTAAGGCGGTAAGCGCACGGTAACACGGTAAGAGACACGGAAATATGGTGAGAGTACGGTAACACGCTAGGCATCACGGAAAGGCGGTAAGCTTAGGTAACACGGTAGTAGACACAGAAATACGGTAAGAGTACAGTTACACGCTAGCTATGACGGAAAGGCGGTAAGAACACGGTAACACGGTAAGAGACACGGAAATATGCTAAGAGTACGGTAACACGCTAGTCATCACGGAAAGGCGGTAAGCCGACGGTAATACGGTAGGAGACACGGAAACAACCCAAGAGATGGTGACACCGTAGGAGATAATGTTACAAGCTAAAACGTGATGGTATGTTTGAAAATAATATCCATGGGTGATACCTTTCTCCTCCCAGGTTATCCTGGACTTCTTAATTCTAGTCCCGCAGCCACTACCACTACCGAGACCAGTTCCGCTACCGCGGCCATTACCGCAGCCACTACCGCAGCCACTACCGAGGCCACTCCCGATGCCGCTTCCGATGCCACAACTTGGTCCTCGCTATTTATATCTATGTTCCGCAAGTATCATCCATTTTCTGCACAACGTCCAGCATGTTTTCTTCAACCATGATTTGCTCTATCCTTTCTCGCACATTTCTTTATTACTTTTATTAAACGAACATCATCCAGGCTCCATCCACATCCATATCTTCATCTCTGTTTTCTAGCATGCAACATAACATCTCGCTTTAGGTTCCAGTTATTTTGATGTTACCGCTACCGCAGCCACTACCGCAGCCACTACCGAGGCCGCTACCGAGGCCACTCCCGATGCCGCTTCCGAGGCCACTACCGAGGCCGCTACCGCAGCCACAACTTGTTCCTCGCTCTTTATTTATATGTTCCGCAAGTATCATCCATTTTCTGCACAACGTCCAGCATGTTTTCTTCAACCATGATTTGCTCTATCCTTTCTCGCACATTTCTTTATTACTTTTATTAAACGAACATCATTCAGGCTCCATCCACATCCATATCTTCATCTCTGTTTTCTAGCATGCAACATAACATCTCGCTTTAGGTTCCAGTTATTTTGATGTTACTGCTACCGCAGCCACTACCGCAGCCACTACCGAGGCCACTCCCGATGCCGCTACCGAGGCGCTACCGCAACCACTACCGAGGCCGCTACCGCAGCCACACTTGGTCCTCGCTATTTATATCTATTCCGCAAGTTTCATCCATTTTCTGCCAAATCCAGCATGTTTTCTTCGACCATGATTTGCTCTATCCTTTCTCGCAACATTTCTTTATTACTTTTATTAAACGAACATCATCCAGGCTCCATCCACATCCATATCTTTCATCTCTGTTTTCTAGCATGCAACATAACATCTCGCTTTAGGTTCCAGTTATTTTGATGTTACCGCTACCGCAGCCACTACCGCAGCCACTACCGAGGCCACTACCGAGGCCACTCCCGATGCCGCTTCCGAGGCACTCCCGATGCCGCTTCCGCTTACCGCTTCCGCTGCCGCTAACCACTCTCGGAACCACCAACAATAACTGTATTGTATCATCATAAATAGGTTTCCGTGTCAATTACAGCTTACTTTGATCATGGTTTTAGTTCCGAGCCATTTTCCCAATAGTTTGGGGATGTTTCCTTGTAGGTCGCCTCCTACCCCTCCCCAAAGACATCCAGGAATCACGGGGAACGTTTAAAAACGATGTATTCAGTTCACCCCGACTCCCTGGTCATGGAAAACCACTTTTGGAATCCCCAAAGTTGTCCGTGAATATCTTTGGGCCGGAACAGTGCCTCCCCTCCTCCCAAAACCAAAGATATTCAGTTGGGCTCCCTGGTTATAAATGCTAGTGTTCCATGTTCAGTACGTTGAGGGGAGTTCATACATACCAAAATTTAAGCAGGGGACCCAAAACTGAATATCTTTGGGCCCCATCAATATCCCCCTCCCCCCCCAAACCAAAGATATTCAGTTTGGGCTCCCTCGCTATAAAGCTACTTTTCCATGTTCAGGAGGTCAAGGGGAGTGCATACATACCAAAAGTTAAGCAGGGGACCCAAAACTGAATATCTTGAGCATACCCGTCCTCCTCCCCCACCCCCCCCTCTATCTCGAGAACGGGACCGCCAATTTTGATAATTTTTCGCATGGACCATCCCATCTATACCCATGACACATCCAAACACTCAAATCGGGAAAATTTTTAATAACTAACTACTACTTTACAGGTAGTACTAATGTAAGTCTACGCTACTTAATGGCTTCTTCTGTACTTACTATGCCTTGTAGACGCATTCTTCGGTTGAACCAACAACGACTCCCAGCTCAGGTGCTACTACGGATGGCGGAGAAGATAGTGAAATCTCTGGTGGTCTGCAAACCGACCAGATGGAGCTTGGTGCATAATCAGTCTGTTGACTTGTAATTTTTTGTCTAATTCATTTGTTTTTTTCACGTTAGATGCCGATGGTCGTTCGACCTTACCCGACAGCCAAACACTACTCCGGCTACTGTTGAGCAAGAGGATACTGTGATGCAAGAGATTGAGATACCAGGTGAGAATCATACAGCTCTATATATAACCCTCCAACTCAACAAGTTGCTATTTTCTCTTAGCTGTCGAAATCGTCGACCAGTCTGGCCACGCCGACCAGACCCGTGTTGCAACGCCTCCTTTGGTGCCTGCTAGTGGTAAGTCTCATTACAAAGATTGTCTACCTTCTTATCAATATATTTATTTGAAGCAATAGCGCCACCTGCCATGTCCACTTTGTCGGATGTGATTCGCGTTTCACATCATTGTAAGTTTTTTTTTATTTATTATCGACCGACCATATTAAAAAATTCAATAGCGTCGCGGCCAGCTGCTCCAGAGGGCAATCTTGTCACCACTCTCAATAATGCCCTGCAGTCTAATGCTCAGGCATCATACTCTCCGCCTTCTCTGTCGAACGACCAGGGTAAGTAACTTGTTATTGTGTTTATTGGGTAGTCTAATAAGGTATTTTCTACAGCTGCGTTGGATCCTGAGTCCACTCCTAAGGCCAAGCAGCGTCGCCACACTGCTCATCCTAGTATGTTGACATTGTCTTACTTTTAACTTAGTAACTAACTATGGTCGTAGCGACCCACAAGCGGAAAGACCACCCCGACGACAACGATGATGGCGAGTCAGAGGTGGAGGAAGTGGATGCCCAACCCCTCAATGTCCGAAAGAAGGGCAAAGGTCGCCAACGTAGGTTTTTTTGTCTATTTTTCCATCTGCAACACTAAAACTTTATTACCAGTACCCAAGTCATCTCCGGTCGTGATTGATGTCGATGACGCGACCAGCGACCACACTCCTGCTCCATTGGTGACTCATGTGGCCCAAGGATCTACGCCTGCCTCCCTCGAAACCTACCGCCTCCAGGCTTTGGAGAAGTGGCCAGTGCTGCGTCAGGTGCATGCCCTGCAGGGTCAGACTGTGGTCGAAGTACATCCTGGGCAGAAGAGGCAGAGATCGGCCAGCGACCCCATCACTTTCTACCAACCGACCCCCCACTTTGTTTTTACTCATGCCGACCGCTGCAAAAACTGTCGAGACGCTGATGAATCACCTTGTCGCGTCGAAGGGACGAAGTTCATAAGCGCTGCCTTGCGACTGGCTGAATATGGCGACTTCCCCAAGAGCAGCAACCCACTCGGGTACACTTGTGAGCTTTGTAGAGTTGGGAAGAAGCCAAGGTGCTACTATCCGCTCGAGGACGTTTGCAGGGTTGGTCGTCCTGCTGGCCAGGCAGCTACATCTTCGACCACCGACCACGCTACTCCTTCGACATCCGGTCGTCCGACCAAGAAAGTGAAGAAGACTGAAGGCCCTGCAACCAAAAAGGCCAAGGTCACTGTGTCTCTCCCTCCTCCCAAGGCTTCGACCTCACGCATTCCAGGCAATGCTTCGTCTGCCATTGCTACTCCCTCCTCTTCCACTGTTGTATCCCCCCCGACCATCTTCACCGACCCGGCCATCCTAGCCATCTTAACTCGACTTGCTAATTCAGTCGACCACTCCAACACTGTTTTGGCTAATATCAGCAGCTTGGTCGCGAGGCAGACGCAGATTTTGGAGAGGCAGTTAGTGTTGTTGGAAGAGTACAATGCTGGCGACCAGGATGAGAGTGGCAGTGGCCACAACGACAGTGACGAAGAAGATGACAACAATGATGAGGAGTGAGTCTGTCTGCCCTCTGGTCTCTTTTTCTTTTCTGTATCACCATTGCCTTGTTATTCTTGCCTCGCTGCTGTTTTTTTTTCTGACTGCTATTGTCGACCGTCGTTTTTTTTTTATATCTGATCATTGCGCATTCGACCACCCCAAAATGGGGTGTAACTCTTCTTTAAAACACAAAAAAAATTGATAATCTTTAGAGTAAAAGCTACAAAAAAATGTACTTGTATCTAGAATGTCAACTTGTGTTTAGCCTTTATTTTCAACCCTAACTGGATGAAGATGGTCGTGGTCGTCTAACGACCAATATACAAAAATATTTATGCAAAGAGAAGCGCACAAAAAAATTGTCTAGATAAGATCATCAATTGTTGAATATATAAAGCACTCATTTTAATACAACTTCTTATACTTTAAATACCACATAACCACCTCCAAACCATTCCAAAAGCCGTCGTCACCAGACGACCGCTCCAGCCAACGCACAAGATCTGGTCGTGATGCATTATCAGCATTTGGAGCTGCTGGAAATCGCCGTTGAATAGTTTTCCAGTCCGTATGCATTGCAAACCAAAGAGTGTGAATGACAAATTCAGACATGGAGCATTGTGGAGGGCGGTCGTGCGATGGAGGGCGAAAATCATCTTCCTGGGGAAGAAAGCATCTGAAGCAGTAGCGGTACTTTCCAAAGTGAAGGTTTTTCTTGAAGTCGATCCACCCAAACATGAAGGTATTGTATCCAAATCCACACGCCTTGCTAAATAATTGCTGTTTATGCTTGACTTGGAGGTGGTCGGTCTTCAAGAAACAAACGACACAATGATGGCGAAGTATTTCAGCAACTTGAGCAATAATTATAGCTTTTTCAGCCTTAATATCATGCAGTCGACGCCGTTCAGCGACCTCTGTTTGGACTTGCAGAGATGGGGCCGTAGTGGTCGGCATCGAGGGAGGAGTCGACGAGGTATCAAGTCAAATTCTGTGATACCAGCCAATGCAGCATTGGCACGCTCAAATGTGGAGGGTGGCTTGGGTGTTTTGGCCAATCTATACAATAGTTGTTAGTATATAAATGCATAGAAAACAAATAATAAGTTCCGACCGTTGTATTTGTGGTCGCACGACTGGTCCTAATTCAGGGACTCCACTGAAGTCAATGTCTTGCATGGCAAAGTCGTCATCTTCAAAGTAAGGAAGCTCTTCCATTGGAAGAAGTTCTGGCTTATTCAATACCAGTGCTTGTAGAGATTCAATGAATGAGTGGTCGGATGAAAAAAATCGCAAAATTCCGCGTGGTCGAGGTCGAAGCAGTCTACTTCAACATTGTCAAGAAGGCGACTAAATCCAAGACGACGACATTCGTTGCGGTCCAACCACGTAAGTCCTTCTCGAGCACATGGCCAGTCTTCATCAGTAGGATTGGTGAGCTCGTGATGATTTACAGCATTCAGTAAGATGGAGTATGATGTTCGACCATCGCGACCACCCCGACCAGAGCCTTGATAGAAGTTGAGCATTCCAAAAGGCATTCCAAGGAATATGGTGGCTCCAACATTCTGGGCATTAATTCCATGAATGAGAGTAGTTGTTGCTGCTATCCACCGGCCAGGTAATGGATCTCCATTTGAGTCGACTTTGCTTGGAGTCCAATTCATCCACATATTTTCATATCGTGCTTTGTCGTCTAACGGTAGTGTCGAATAGGAACCACAGTGAGTAAAACCCTCCTGGAGCAATCTAGCCTGAGTCTTGTCAGTACAGAATATGATACCTATTTGGTCGGCATCCATTTTCTTGTTAAGAACCTCTGCTATGTCGACCGCAAGTTTCAGCTCGGTCGTGGTGTCTGTGCTATAGAATACCCGGTTGAAGCAAATATTTGGTTGATGTGATGGAGCACGGATGACAGGAGTGGACAGTGGAAGACCAAGATTACGACAGAAAGCAGGAAAGAGACGAGGAGGAAGAGACGCAGTCAGAAAAATCTTTGGCACTCCCAACTCAGCCAGCATATTGAGTTTTTCAAACTGCTCGCGGAAGTCAACCTCAGTTAAGACTTGATGGGCTTCATCAACAATAATACGAAGTGCTTTCTGCTCCTGCCTTTGCCAAAATCTACGACAAGTCAGAGACGGTCGACATGTCCAAAAAAAGCAAGACTTACGTGCGGAAAGTCATACTAACAACAGATTCCATGGCCATGTAGACAATATCACTTCCTGAATAGACACCTCTGGACTGTGCTGTCCAGTGAGCGACCTCTAAGTCGTGCTTCCGTGCATTCTTTATTTGGTCGGTGAGTAATGCCTTGTTAGGAATAACAACATAAGACTGAAAACCACGTTCATGGAAGGGGGGTAAAGTCATAACCAAGCTTTTACCAGCATTGGTCGGCATTACAGCAATAAATGTCTGCTTCCGACGCAAAGCATGATAAACAGCCAATAGTTGATGTTCAGAGCGGAAGCGCGGATTTGGAATTTCTGGAAAATGCCGTTTCAGTAGGGCCAGCATATATTTATGCTCTACAGCTGTCGGCCATGGCAGAGTCACTTTGATGATAGGTATTGTCGTGGGTGGTCGAGGTGAAAATGGTGATGCAGGTAACAAAGCAGCGGCTGAGGCAGATGTTGAAATGATAGAAGGGGCAGTGGGAGCAGATGGAGGGGCTTTTGATGGTGCATTTAAAGTGGTCGGGGCAGGTATTTCTCTTTCTTCAGCTGTGTAAGTCGCGACCTCACCATACATGTCGTCAAATCCTTCAGCAGCATTGTCTGTATAGGCAGGATCAGCTGGAGCAGGGAGAGAGTGGGAGGATGGAATGTGAAGAGGTGGTAGAGAAGACGATGTTGCATAAGCGGTAGCCAGTGGAGCAGAAAATGTGGTCGCAGTAGTTGGTCGTGGAATAAGACCATCTGATAGTGCCTCTGCCAATGCGGTACGTACTCGCTCATTGAGATTCACATTAATCTTCTGGATTTCATGAGTAATGGTGGACTTTAAACCATCAACCAGCCCTTGGATGTCTGCCAAGGAGATTCCAGATGCATTCGACGATGAGGTCGACATGTTCGACGGTTTCTGGATATCAGGAAGAGCGTCAAAGGTCTTGTCAAGTGATGGCGCTAAGTCTGTCAGTTTAAAACGTGCACGACGGGGCAACAAAGGAGAGTGATTTGGGCGGAACCCAGTCATCCACCACCAAAGTTCCGACATATAACCAAAGCGAAGAATTTCTTCACTCGACACACCTGGTAAATGCGATGATTCCACAGCATAATGGCCTTGAGCAATCCGAGCAGAGTGACCAGACTGGGCAGCTAAAGCATCTTCCTGCTCAACATCGACCATGAACTCAGACCCAATAAAAACACGACCCATCTCGACCGATACCTGGCGATAACCTTGAAGTCCCATGGGAGTATCGACATGCTTCTCCAAGAATTGACTGATGAGAGCAGAGAAGGTCTCTGATTGAAGGCGATTCCCACTCTGCATCCACAAAAACTCCTTGTACTGCTGATAGATGGTCGCGTCGCGCAGTGAAAACATAATTTCTGCTTCCAGAGGTCGGATAAGGAGTAGGTATTGATGGAACAGGCGAGTGAGGAGGGGATGACACTTCTTGGGAATGAAAGCCTCTTGACCAGTCAATGTCTCTGACTTGATGCGACGCGTAATAATCCAAAGTCCATCGCGGTCGTGGAACATTGTGCGTGGTCGAAGGCCATTAGAATAACTACCATCAAGGAATTCTGTACCTCGAGAGGATGGTCCAATGGAAAAGAAAGCCAGGAGGGCAAGGTCGGTAGAGATTTGGTCGCAAATGCGAATAAACTCCCAACACTTGTCCACATTCCACCTGAATCTGCCAGAAGGGTCAACTGATGCCAGTTGTTGGTCGGGATCATTCAAAACAGCCTTTAGAAGAGCACGGGGGTCATGACAAAGGTGGCGCAAGTTGTCCAGCTGTATCCACGGCTGTTGTCATTCCAGTCATCCACAATAGCATCAGGTATACGGATGGCAAGGTTGTACTTTGCCGTCAAAGTACTAATGTTGGTGTCAATGCGGTCGGCCAGAAATTGCAAGCCTTGTCGGAATGCAGCGACACTAAAGTCATAGCCTTTCCAGTTGATAAACATCCCATCGTCACTAACGCGAGTGGTCGGAGCTTTGCCTGCACGATACGCCAGCGATGAAATTAATGCCTGGTACTCCAAGCAGTTGTTGTAGGGCGACGGTGTATTGGGATCTAGATTGGGACCTCCTTCTGCCAATACAGCCCTAACAGAATCCAGATTTAACCCTAACAGATTTGAGTTGAGCAAAAGACTCACCTTTCCAAATCATGGTCGAACTGGTCGCATTTCTGATAGGCCTCATACAAGATACAACCGCGAATGTGGTATTCAATCTTGGCAAAGCGCTGAGTGATATTGGCAGGCTGGTCGAATGTTGCATCCTCCCGAAGACAATCCAAAGCAATGAGGCACTCATAGATATTTCCCCACTTCCCAGCAGCGTCAAATTCTGCAGAAAGACGTGGTCGTGGATACCAGATGTGCTTGAACAAAATATGAAGGGACTCGACAGCCTCTTTCTTGCGGCCTGCTTTGAGGTCGAGCTTCAATGTCTCTATGCGTGCGAGATCGTCGGGAGAGAAGGGCAGTTTAAAGTCATCGACTGGTGTTTCGACCGACAAAATCATAGCATGAGCCCACTTGTGCAGCAGTGTCCCATAGTTGCTGAGTGTGTCGTCGCGGTCGTGAGCACGGAAGAAGCCACCCCCAGCAGCAACCCTAATAACTTGTAAGTATTAAATCAAGTAAAGCCAGAGTATCGCACCTTGGAAACTCTTTCAACAAGCGAAGAACCCTAATATCTGCATTTTTGGCAATGCGACGGATAGCGACCATGTAATCAAAGATGACTTCTTTGAGAATCTTTCCAAGCCATGGAATGCCACGTGCGCTGGTCGGAGTTTTCATCAATGCAGTGACAGCCTTGACCTTTTGTTTGTTGGGAAGAATATCGACCAAGTAAATATGCCAGTTGGTCTGCTGCAGCAATGGAGAAAGGTCGTTGGCATCCGGTGGAGCACCCGTCATCTCAATGGACTCAATCAATGGAACTACATCCTCCAAGTAGGCAGCATATGGAGAAGCAGTCGCGACCTCCTTCATTTCACGATTGACTCCAAAATACCGTGGCAGGTGGTTAAAGAAGGTTTGGATGGTCGATTCCTTGCATTTATCGCGATATGTGCCTGGAGTATTGAGATGCTGGGTCGTTAGATGATTTTGCATAGATGATAGTGTTGTTGTAGCATGATTGCACACAAGACAGACCAATCCGATATGTTCGACCAGACCCTGAAGTGGTGCGCTGTTTCTGTCTGGAATTTCAGTCATAATTGACGAGAATGCTAAATGGGAGATGTGGCGTTCCAGATAAGCCTTAAGCCTGCTTTGTTCACTTGGAGTCGGAACAATACCATGAGTTCGAAGATGGGCAATGACTTTGTCGGATGTTGGATTAATGGCACAACCACATTCGGCAGCAGTGCAAACCAAAGCATGACGTGGAACAGCATTATGGAAAGTGGCTGGAATAATAATCAAGGTCGTCTTGTCCAAAACCCCAGTATCAGAAGTGGGAGACATATTAACATCAGAATTGGAGTCATTGGAGTGGTCGGAGGGACTAGCAGGTCGGGAAAAAGCAACTTGAGCCAGTGGCGATGGAACATTTGGAGAAGCAGGGCGGTTGGGAGAGGATTGTCTAGAATGGTCGTGCGGAGAAGACGACCGTGATGCAAGAGGATTGAACCGGTTATACCTAGAGACAGAACGGGGCATGCGGGTACCAGCTACAGAATCTTCATTTTCAGAAGGAGTATCTGCAACAGAGGTCGTACTGCCAGCTTCATCATCAGCATCGACATCTGGAGTCGACACACGTGACAAGGAGGAATGAGTCGAAGGGAATGGTATGATCTTGGTCGCAATACTGAGGCCAGCTAAATGAGCCTTGGTAACATGTAGAACTAGTGACTGGGAATTGGGGAAGGTCTGGCCACACGACAGTTCAGAGCATACTATATCAGAGTTGGGATCCGACCGGATACAGCTTGCCAGAAGCTGCTGATTCTCTAATGAAAGGATATTGTAAGTATTCCAGACTTGTAGGACTTCTATTTGGCTCACTCTTATCACGAAATTCTACAAATGCACAGTGGTGGGTCGCCAAATGACTAGTGTATCTCCTCGTGCCCTTTACATTGGTCGGAAAGACAGCAACACAGTAAAAACACTTGGATCTGCAGCTAACCATCAGAACCCAACTAGTTATGCAGTTTGGAGATGACTTACCTAGTAGAAGACATTTCTGATTCAGATAGATGGTGGTGGTTAGAGATAAAGATAACCATCACCTCCAAAACCCTTAGCCCTAATAGAGCATGTGACTAATCTAATTTTAGCCCTAACTGAAGTGCAGCTTTGGTCGGTTCACGACCAGACTAACAGCGACCTTGTTTCTGCTGTGGTGAGTCCAGTTTTGATGTTCTAGGCATTTTGATTTGTAATATAGTCCATTCTAGATGTTGATCTACCACATGGCACATTTTCTTATTTTAGTGTGGGAACTTTATTCTATTTATATTATCGCTGTCTGCCTTCATACATTACCAAGTCCCCACAATTTGTCGTTGCTGTCGTATGCCATGACATGGTCGTGTCCATCCTGTGGTCGGCTTATGTGCACAACTTAGTGGTCTGAGAATTTCTTATCTTATCAATTGTTATCTTATCTTTGATCTGATGGCGAGTGTTATCTAATCTTATCCGCACTGATAAGCTGATTAAACTATGTAGATGCGTCGATATGGACTTGAGCATAGTATCATTAGATTTCGATTTTCAGCAGCTACCAGACCTACTACAGAACTAAGCTTAACTATGACTTTCATTGTCTATGCCAAGCCCGCAATAGGTGAGGTGTCGACTGATGGGCCACTGGACGACCAACGACACCTTTGATAAGCAAATGAGTACCAGATCCTTGATTTGTGAAGTCAGGACTACCTTTCCTTACTCTGACTTACTGATTGGTTGACTTCACCTATGGCCCCCCTTACATCATTAGTGGCAGCACATGCATCCAGCAGAACGACCAAATCAGCTCTCATCCATGAACCGACGCCCCGGTCAATGTGAAAAAATTACTGAAGGTGGGCATACTATTGATCTACCTCCAGCCAGAAGAACTAAAGACAACTATGGGAATCTGATTATCTACCACTGTTTCCGACCCAGCGTAACTGCACAAACAGGTCGTGCGCCCATTCAGAGACCTTCGGACAAAAGCGGTAGCTGTGCTCGCAGAAGTAGTTCAGACCATGCCGGATGCAGGTCCCCTCCAAATTTCAGACCATTCCGACCATGCAATCCCAAGAACTAAGGCCATTGATGGCGTACCTTGATAAATAGCCCTAAAAGGAAAGAGAGGGTGGCATGACTAATCAACTATGGGACAAATGGTTTTAGATACCTTTTAACGGGTATTTGAAGAATTGAGAATTTTATCGCTAATGGGCGGGGGAGAACTAAGAAACGGTCTTTAATCCACAGTGGATTAAAGGGATAATATGGGTATACCAAGCGTCAGCTTATCCCTAATGGGCTCGAGTAAGACCACGGTTAGTGTCGAAACCTAGCTTAGATCTTTGTCGTCTGTGACGGCCCTCGTAAGTGTGCTTTAGAGTACACTGGCCAACGAAAGCATTAGAGTATAGCGAAACGCGGCAGCAGTCCCTCCTGAGAAGTTGGACATTAGCCGCGCGTGAATATATTCAGCAGCTTAGCGCCAGGAACCTTTAGCGCGCGCTAGCGTCTATCTTTTCAGAACACGTGCAGAAGCGGCACTCTCAAATGTCCGCAGCAGCACGTGGAAGTAGACACTAGGTTCCGGGGACCCCGCGGACTTCATTGATTTATTCTTAGATTTTGTCTATTAATAAAAAGGTTCAACCCGACTATTTTCGGTATGACAGCTTGGGAGAACAGCTGTCACCGATCCCCGAATCGAAGCTTCAACGGCGAACTGTATAAATCGAGAATCGATCTACACCCACGATGTCGTCGCCCTACCCGGCGATCTGGTATTGAGATGGGGAAACCCCATAGCCTTACCGCGGAAAGACAATGGGGAATCCCTGGATAATCCCCTCCGCGGCCATCTCACGACGACAAGTTCCGCCCGCGACATATTTGTACGTTTCTATTGTTCTGTTAGTTGACTCACACGTCTATATACAGGACAATAGTACACGAGGTAACAGTTTCTTCAACGTATACAGCCACTGACGAGTCTATAAAGACGAAACGGCCACTTGGGATTAAATCCCCAAGTCGTTTGGCTACGTTCGAGTTCTTTGAGCTCGTCACTACCCTAAACGCTCAGCACCTTCGGCGCTTCGCTCCCTAACACCTTCGGCGCTTCGCTCCCTAACAAATTAACACTAACCTAACCGTGTACGCCATACACGACTTTTCATGCATCGTCGGGTTATTTATTCGACTATTCGGCTTATTCGGGTTACTTTCCACACTTCTACGGGTTACTCTGACTATTTCCCCACTCTCAACTTCAATATACTACGGGTTATGGGGTTGGACTCGCTTTTCAGACACTTGTGGTTGACTCTGACTCACTTCTGACTATCACTCTGCTCTATCCGACTCCGTCACTACCCCTTACCTTCCAACTTCAACAAATACTACACTATACTCTCACCAACTATTCACTATCTATGCTACAACTTCTCTCAATAAACTCGCTGCTACTATTACTTCACTTCTTGTCGCTACTTACTTCCTTGATCCATCCTTCACTGTCTACTACCGTGTTACTTCTGCTTATATTGACTTGCTACTTACTTCACTTGTAACTCAATTCAACAATACTACTATCGCTTCTGACTACTCACTTGCTTACTTGACTTTTTACTTCGTCGCTATTCACATTTATATATTTGTTGACTTTGTTGTTGTCGCTATTGACTATACAGTTGCTGCATCTAACTTGGTCGTTGACGTCATTGCTTACTTGGTCGTCATATCTACTGCTGATGTATCTGACTTGGTTGGTCTGTCTGACTATGGTTAACTTGTTACTAATTACTTGGCTGTTTATGCTGACTTGATTGACTTGGTCGTTGCTCTATCTGCTTCAACTATTCACTTGTCTTGTATCGCTATTAACTCTGACTAACTTGTTGAAACTCTTGACTGTATCGTGACTAACTCTGACTGACTTGTTGAAACTATTCACTATATCGTGACTGATACCAACTGAGTTGCTGATGGAGTTGCTGACTTGGTCGTTGCATTTATTCGTGTCGCATCTGACTTGCTTGGTAGTCGTGACTATTATGGTGTTTTGACTAATGACTGGGCTGTTGCTGACTTGAATAACTTGGTCGTTGCAATATCTACTGCTTTATTTGCTTTGATTATTAACTTTGACTATATCGCTATGGACTCTGACTGACTTGCTGATACTCTTGACTATACAGTGACTGATGCTGACTTGGTTATTGCTGCTACATTATTTGTATCAGACTTGGTATTAATTGGAAACTATTGTTGACTTATTTGTTGAGTTGAATATGACTTGGTCGTTGCAGATAAAGTGGTCGACACATCTGATCTACTTGGTCGTTACTAACTTATAGTAGCAGACCATGTGATCATTACACCAGCTCAACCTGTCGTGGTCGTGGTCTATGTTGTTGTCATATTGTACAATGTGGTCGCATAAGCTACGGTGGTCGCATAAGCTACGGTGGTCGGGTATGCACTGTAGTCGCATGAGGTAGTGAAGTCGGATACTGACTGTGGTCGATGTACAAGCTGTGGTCGAGATAGATGTACAGCCTAAATGGTCGGAGGATACCTTATCTTATCTTTGATCTGATGGCAAGTGTTATCTAATCTTATCCGCACTGATAAGCTGATTAAACTATGTAGATGCGTCGATATGGAGTTGAGCATGGTATCATTAGATTTCGATTTTCAGCAGCTACTAGACCTACTACAGAACTAAGCTTAACTATGACTTTCATTGTCCATGCCAAGCCCGCAATAGGTGAGGTGTCGACTGATGGGCTGGTAGCCGACCAACGACACCTTTGATAAGCAAATGAGTACCAGATCCTTGATTTGTGAAGTCAGGACTACCTTTCCTTACTCTGACTTACTGATTGGTTAACTTCACCTATGGGCCCCCTTACATCACCCGTGGCAGCACATGCATCCAGCAGAACGACCAAATCCGCTCTCCAACATGAACCGACGCCCCGGTCAATGTGAAAAAATTACTGAAGGTGGGCATACTATTGATCTATCTCCAGCCAGAAGAACTAAAGACAACTATGGGAATCTGATTATCTACCACTGTTTCCGACCCAGCGTAACTGCACAAACAGGTCGTGCACCCATTCAGAGACCTTCGGACAAAAGCGGTAGCTGTGCTCGCAGAAGTAGTTCAGAGCATGCCGGATGCAGGTCCCCACCGAATTTCAGACCATTCCGAGCCTGCAATCACAAGAACTAAGGCCATTGATGGCGTACCTTGATAAATAGCCCTAAAAGGAAAGAGAGGGTGGCATGACTAATCAACTATGGGACAAATGGTTTTAGATACCTTTTAACGGGTATTTGAAGAATTGAGAATTTTATCCCTAATGGGCGGGGGAGAACTAAGAAGGGGCGTCGAATCCACAGTGGATTCGAGGGATAATATGGGTAGGTTCCGGGGACCCCGCGGACTTCATTGATTTATTCTTAGATTTCGTTTATTAATAAAAAGGTTCAACCCGACTATTTTCGGAATGACAGCTTGGGAGAACAGCTGTCGCCGATGCCCGAATCGAAGATTCAACGGCGAACTGTGTAAATCGAGAATCGATCTACACCCACGATGTCGTCGCCCTACCCGGCGATCTGGTATTGAGATGGGAAACCCCATAGCCTTACCGCGGAAAGACAATGGGGAATCCCTGGATAATCCCCTCCGCGGCCATCTCACGACGACAAGTTCCGCCCGCGACATATTTGTACGTTTCTATTGTTCTGTTAGTTGACTCACACGTCTATATACAGGACAATAGTACACGAGGTAACAGTTTCTTCAACGTATACAGCCACTGACGAGTCTATAAAGACGAAACGGCCACTTGGGATTAAATCCCCAAGTCGTTTGGCTACGTTCGAGTTCTTTGAGCTCGTCACTACCCTAAACGCTCAGCACCTTCGGCGCTTCGCTCCCTAACCCTAAGCGATAAATTAGGAGAATGCAATGCACTTTAGCGCTTGGAAATCCGGTAAGAACTGGCCGAGATATCCAGGAAATATGTATTTTAATTCTTCGCTAGCATTGTGCTTGAAGAATGGTATCCCACTCCGTTAGGACATACGGTCGGCGAAGACAACATCTTTCAGAAATTGCACTACAGGAGCGATATTTCACCCCAAAGCATGCCCATGCAACGATAATTTTAATATTGCCAATAGTATACTACATGAGCGATGTTTTGGTATACCACAATTTTATTGTTCCCGGAGAACAATAGTCTCATTTGTCTCCATTTATCTGTGTTTCGTGCTACCGAAGCATAAATCTATCGTGCCCAGGGAATGATAATATCGTTTTTACCGATATCGTGCAGCAGGAACAACATTTCCTCAAATTTTTTATACCCAGAGAACGATAACCTCATTTGGATCAATATCGTGCTGCTGGACTCGAAGCTGCCCAGCGAGAGATCTGGAGTGCATGTTCGTGGACTCGGCAGTAATTTGAGACGGCGATGACTGGCGGAAAAGGATACTCATATGCAACTGTGTTCTTTATAGACATCGAGGTTACGGTGACAATATGACAGAGATTCTGATTCTGGATCGAGAAGGAAAATGGTGAAAGTATCTGAAGAAAAGTTCAGTCACTCACTGAAGGTTCGTCTAACCACTTCAGAAGCTCGCCCCCAGCGCGTCAAGCGCATATAAGTTGGGTTCATGGAGGCGGAACTTGTCTTCTGCCTCACTGACCTCACTGGCGTGGGCGATGGAAGTGAACCTGTACGAAAGAATGAATATGGATGAAATATCCCCTTAACCAACTCAAAATTGACCTTGATTCTCTCCGTTATCCGCCTCCAACCAAGCATAACTCGATCCGGACATACAATCCTGGATGTTCAACTCGGGCACCTGCAGATGAACACGGAGCACTAGCAAGCTGCGCGGCGAGCCTCGTACGATTAATTCACCGCGATTCCGGAGAAATTGACGTGAGGTCCCCTATACCAGCAATTAGAACGTCGAATAATGCGGATGAGAGAGGGAATGAAGAGGCGGGGATCGAGAGATCAGCGGGGAAAGTCGGAGAGGCGATGAGAGGAAGGAGGAAAGAGCAAGGAAAGAGCGATTGAAAGCGCACCGGGATGGGGATGACCTACTTCATTGCCTCCCTGATCCACGTCCAGCCGTAGATATCAAACCGGATTGACTAGACCACACCTTCTTCCCTCCACTCCATCCACTGCACCATCGTAGCATCCAGATGAACGAAACTAGATCACCGAGAGGCATTGATAGGAGGCCGCGCGTCGACGAGGCGCATTAGCTAGGAACGGACGGTGCAAGGATGAATTCGCATGCATCGGCATCGACGTGGGGAGGAAAACAGCCGTGACGCATTGTGGAGTGAACCTAGTAACAAAGTTCGTTAGCGAGAGCGTCACGAGAGAGGGAAAAAGGGCTCAAAGAACGGAACAGATAATTCATGGGAGACGGGGTATGATGGAATGGAGGGGTGAACAGCACAGAGGAGCGTACCTCGGGACGTCTTCCCAGGTAGCTTCCGCAATCAACTGTGGCGCTCGAAGTCCTCGAGATCGGTCACGCTGTGTGTGCGGATGGACGGGGTGCGGATCGAGAGGGTGGCGCTGTGCGTTTAGACGTGGATTTCAGATGCGGGTCTGTGGCACGGTAAGCCTAAGGAGGGGCGGGGGTGGGCTGATTGGGACTCGAGGGCGGAGGGCAATGGGTTTGGTCTGAGTGTGTTTGGGGGGCGGTGGGTTACAGGTTTTGGGTGGAGGGTAGTGGAGGGTAGTATCGTGAGAAGGGCGGTCCAGGTGGTGGAGGTAGTAGAGCGGACGAAGGGGGGCGACGATGAGACGATGAGACGAGATGGGAGAGACGGGAGAGACGGGAGAAGACAGAAAATAGAGAGCGCCAGCCGGCTATGCGAACACAAGATGGGATACCAAGCGCGCACCTATGGATCGCTGATCGGGGGCTCCCTGTGGGCGGCTCTCGCGGGGTGGGTACGTGGGTTGGTGAAGTCGAGTCGCTGTCGCTGTTGGGCTGGTGAGTCGATGTGGGTGGGTGGGTTAATCGCTATGTGTCAGGGCTTTACTATAGATAGCGTGAGTGGCGAAGTCGACTTTGATTTCATTCCATGGAACGTGTGAGGTGAAGCGAACCCACATAGATCACGACGACCACAAAGAACAGAGAGCAAGTTGCAGCAAGGAATGATATCGGCGATACCCGGACCACTCGAACGCCAGCGCTTAAGCTTTCGAATAAGCGAGCGCCTGTTTGGGTCAGCCGGAAAGTCAAAGCAGGATGGCATGATTCAGACGCATCTCCTGGAACCAGAGCAGATGTCGAGGACAACGTTAGATGTCGCCGCTACCGTAGAGTCGGCATGAATCAGTGCCGATATTTGTTTGGCAGAAGCTTCCACTCCGAACTTTCTCACTCGACGACGACTCGGACAGGAATGACTCTTACTTTATCGATGTCATATCGACGTCGGGGCATCTACCCTCGCCCCATTCTGTCCATCCATCTGTGCTTCACTGTTCTCCATATGCTTCCCCACCTTCCTGCTCTCAAGAGACACGTCTATCAGTCCAAGGCTTACGGTTCTACAGACCTCCCCATTCCCATCTCAGGCCATCGGCTCCCAGACGCGCATCACCGCAGCTCAACGATGGTCAGAAACGTTCCTGCCCACTCGTCCAGGCCTTCATCCAAGTGATTCTCAATGGAGGACTCTGCGGGTTGGTAGGTAGCTTTGAAATTTTTGTTGGTTGCGATGCTTGTGCGGGTGGATCTTGGTGTCTTCATCCCTTCCCGCCTTCCCTTCATCCGTCTCGTCGTATACCTCGTTAACTGGTAATGTAAGACTTACTCTCTTAGCCTCAGATCTCATGCTGATCGCTTTCTTTGTTCTTTTGCAGGTTCCGAGCTCTCGACGCGCTGAAGTCAGTCTATGCGAAGCAACCTCTGAATCAGGAACATGCGATAACGGAGGGAACAAACGCGCGGTGCGATTCGAATGACGCTGTTTTGGGGATTGAATAGCGCATCCATGTGAGCATACGTGGTGATTGTGCCTCTATGCATAGCAAACTCCCCCTTGCCCCTTTTCCAGTCTTCTTTTCTTATATTCTCGCTGATCGATGGCGCATATACTCACCTTTGCTCCCTCACTAGTACTGTCTGCCCTACCGTCTCCGCGTCCCTGCACCATATCAAGTCCCTTTATTTCCACGTTATGCGGTACGTCTGCTCCCTCACCTATCCTCCGATCTCTTGCTAAATTCCCTTTCATTTTTGTAGGCTTCGACGCGCCCTATTTCAGTCTATGTCGAGCTGTCTCGGGACGTGCGATTTCGGAGCAATTGAAAGTGGTCCACGGGTGACTGTCAACTGGCGTTCGCGGGGGAGTTGGATGGCGTAACTAGGTGAGCGAGCTCGCATGTTCATTTCCCCCTTACTTCATATTCTGCTTTCCGCTTTCCTACCCTTCTCAACCTCTTCCCCTCCTACGTCATGTTGTTCGCGAATAGCCCACTGTGTGCGTCTGAATCCCATGCTCCCAGCTTCCCTGTCGCGCGAGCTAATCAATTTGGATCGCGCTGACGGTGCCTGGGTCGCAAAGTAGGCGCACCCCGTGGGCTCTGTGTGGACTGGGGCTGCCCCGATTCCTTTCGTTTTCCATTGTCGTGTTTTTTGTTATGTTTATCGTTCTCTTTGTTATCGTTCCCCGCGATCTTGCGCTATCCCATTCTGCGCGACCTTGGTCTGTGTGTTCATTGTTGCTTGGATATATGCCTTCTTCCGAGTGGCTAAGCCATCTACGTAGAACCTCCGCATGCAGCCATAGATTCTATCCCTCGTTCGGGAGCTGGGTCACCGCAAAAAGATGCGGGACCGGCTCCCCTGATGCATGACATTGCGGCAGGATGCCTGGAGGTTCGAGCGGCGAAGACGGAGGCGCGTGGAATCTTCAGGGGTCTACGGTCGACCGTGGCAGGTAAATATGACCAGTGCTTGAGGCTCTGAGCTCTCCCGATCGACCTACGCACACTCTCCCATCCCCTGTTCTTTGTTAGTATAATATTCCAAGCTGGTGAAGCTGTCATCCTCGTTGGAGAGATGGCGCGCTTGACGCTTGGTAGTCCAACTGGTTTCAGGGGATGGGTTTTGAGCTTCGTCGGCGTCGATTGTGATGACCGCGACTCTGAGGGTTGGTGGCCTTTCTTGCTCATCCTGTCGTATTTCTGTCTCAAGTGTACTCGCCCATCGTGAGACATGATTCTTGCTCTTCGCGGTATAGTTTCCATGTCGACTACATCGCAAGGTCCTCTCTGTTGTGAACAAAGATACTGAGCGCTGAGTTCTTCTGCACAGAGATAAAATTCATCCTCGCTACAAAATGATCTCTTCACATCCATCATCATTGCACGTATTTCAAACATACTGTCAGCCTTGTTCGATCTTCGAGATTTTGGCCCGGACGTTCGAGCGCCAGTGGGCAATGGCACATCCTTCTCCACTTGAAACTTAAACAAGTGGCGCTGCGAAGCACATTGTTCTTCTCTCAAACTCTCCAAGGCTCTTCAGTTGTACGCCGGTGCCACGCCCCAGCCCACAGGTACGGACGAGAGAATGACTGGCGTTACTGAAATGCCACTGGGCGTTCTGATCCGGTGAGCTTCCGTGCCACATACTTGGCATGTGCCGAGGAGGTGGACTGTAATCTAGTTTTCATTGTCAGCGATGGCATTCTGGTTCGGAAGACAAAGGGGGAATAGTGGCATGGTACCCTACCCCATCATCGCGTGAACACGCGTTTGTAGTATGCGCGACGCAAAGACGCGTCGGGGTGATCTCGCGTAGTATAAAGCTGGATCCCTCTGCCCTCCTTTCAGTACGCATCGATCTCTCCCACTCCTATCACCTTTTCTACATCATTTACATTCCATGATGTCTTCCCTTATCAAGAGCGAGAACGAGGAGCCTCCTCGTATGAATGGGTTTGTTTTATTAAATGATTTGCGTAACTATTTCAATTTAACTGATACAATATTCTTCGTAGTTCAGTAATGCCTGGCCCGATAGCAGGACCATTTAACCAGCGGTACAATGCCGGTGGTACTCCTCAGCAACTTGAGACGTTAATGGGTATTTTGACCACCCCTCGATTGGTTCCTCCACCGCAGCCATTAATAGCAGAGGTATCCAATATGGTCATGTCATACCCGCCTCCACGGCAAACGTTTTCGCAGTGGATTGAAAGCGTAGTTAATGAGTACGTCTACAGAGCTCTTGTTAATTTACAGAAATGAACGACCTATTTTTTTGATAGATCAAGCACATCGAGTGCATCATTCACATTGGCGATGGATATCAGAATTTTGTACGCGGTGTCGTGTCTTTCCGCTCCGGCGACCGTAATCAAGAAACTCGTTCAGAGTAACCTGTTCCAGGAATTTCTCCCAACACCGCCAATGCCTACGACTCCTTCCATAATGGTGGAGGTGCAATGCCTGGGACCTAGCGCCATCTCCGGGCACAACCTCAAAGTGCAGAGATTCTCGCTGCAGATCGTCGACGCGCGAGGCGTCCGTGGAAAGAAGAAATCGGCATTCGTGTGCGATAATCCGCAGAAGCCTGATTGCGCACTGGTTACAGAGGCGTCGTCCAGTATGAGGAACCATCAAACAACCCTAGGGCATGGTATAGAGGGGCAGGTATGCGATCTCTGTGGAAAGAAGTTCAATACTGGGAGGATCAGCGCGGTTGATAGGCATAAGAAGAACAACTGCCTATTAGTCAAAAATACTGATGAGCCCGCGACTACCAAGCGGTCCAGACGAACCCGATCGTAGAGAATGGTAATTATATTCTATCCATAACTAATATGTCTGGTCATCGTCCCACACTTAAACGCTGACATACCTCGCACTTGCATTATTATTATTAAATTAATTTTCCCTTTGCGCGCTGGGTCGATATTATCTAAATTCGATGTTAGGCGTCTAAGTTCTCAGCGCCATTGAATTCACTATCAGCAAGCATTGAGTCTACCACGTAAACATTGACATTAAGCGCTGAGCGCTGAACGTTGAACTTCTGTGCGTAGCGCGCTAAGCGCTTCACGGTGCCTGATAGCAGTTGTTGCGAAGGTGCGGCATTACGATAGTTGTTTGGCAACAGCCTGCCGGCGCCGAATTCTCCCTCGAGGTTTCTCTGCTTCTCTTGCTGTCATTGAGGACGAGCCTCTTTCTGTCTAGTTCATACGCCTGTTCTGCACCTCATCGATCATCAGTTATGCATCACACATCTACTCCGTCATATAAGTCATATAACCCAGCAGCGCTCCCCCATCGTCAGAGCGCAGTTCGTGATGTTACAGTTTACTCCTACCAATCATCCGTCCTGCCATCTTGATTCGTTAGCGGGATGCGATATGCGACGGGATTGCATTTCTATTTTGTCACGACTTGGCTCTACGCATTGAGGGGGAACAATGGTGCTTGGGTCGCGGATTCAGATGATGGACATCCTGGAATTGAATGCAGGTACGTGCAATGTGTTTTTCCTTCTCCCCCCTCCCCCCTGATCTGGCCCACTTCACGATTCGCTCTCTCTTCTTCCCTTCTTCCTACTTCTCCGCGCATATCTATCTTTCAGCTAATAATCATCCTTTATCCCGCAGAATTGGCATCTATGAGCATCTCTAGGCCGACCCGTGCACGCTATCATGATCGCGCGTTATCGGGTTGCCTTGAGGCGTGCACCTCGTAAGAGTGATATGGTCTGAAAAGATTTGAGTTGTTTTTGATAGTTCAATGTTCGATCGGTAAGTTCACATCTTCTTTGCACTACGTCGCATCCCTTCATTCGAACATCCTCTCTCCTTTTCCTCTTCCCGTTACGTAGATTCTGCGCCTCGCAGAATCAGTTCCTAGAAAACTGGTTCCCATATGTGACGGATACGTTTCTGGGATACAATATGTTCGTAGAAGCGTTGAACTTCTTTGGACTTGGGATGGGTGGGTACTGCCTGTGCAATCACATGCTGCGGGCTGGAAATTGCGTTGTTCCGTCTCTGTATGCTTCACGAGCGAGCTGCGGTTTTGCGTATGGTAGCTCCGCTTGTATTCTACAGGAGTATGTGTTCGCCCTTTCAAAGGGTACTTTCGCAGAACTGTCTCTCCTAGTTCTCGTGCCACGTCACGGAAATATATATTCATCGACGATCTGCCTCTTTATATGAAGGGTTGGTGCTCTCTATGGGTCGCCGCTCAGCAACGATGTAACTTCTGGCGATGGGAAGTACACCTGCGCACCTTTGATACAGGAACAGACTTCAGAACACAGGCCGTCATATCCTCATATATGGTTCCCGGACGACTTGGTGCTAGCATGCGAATTTTAGCTAAACTCCCCCGAGTCAGAGATCGCCTTGACAGGCGGCTGCTTTCTAAAGCTTTCGCTTTGTTAGGGATGTGTATGTGCAGATGGACGGTAACGAGCGGCTGGAAAACACAGATTATGAATGCTGGTATCTTGTTGTCGATCCTTCTCTGGATACAGATTTTGCCAGCGTATGTGTTCGACGTTTTTGATGCTCGTTCACTCATGCACACCCTCCTTATCGAACTCTACTTTTGATTCACTCGACTGTCCCTTCCTCCCTTCCTCTCTTCGTCCTCTTATCCCTTCTTCGCACCTCTATATCCCTGATCTTCCGCCCGAACACATTCCACTAGTTATAAGCTCATCCGCATTCGTCTTCCTTTTTGCTCCTTGCAGCATCAAAGATTCCCTTGGATGAATTTTCCGTTCCGAAATGGTGCTTGGCTTTGATTAGGAAACGTGAACGCTTAATATGAGCTCTGGATGTATGTCATGTAATTGGGACTGTGGCGGGCGCGTAAACTGCAGGTGAAAGTTGGTGCTGAAATGTTAGATGGTTTCGTCGTGGTTATTCGTGGGTTGAGGTTCAACGTTGAACCGTGAACATGTGGAATTAGGGTTGATGGCAATGATAAGTTCGTCGACAACGTCAGTGCAGTTGAGGTTTGAGGCCGGCGACGCCACTCATCGTGTAGTTCGCGTTGTATTGAGGTTCTTGCCATGCATGTCAATAAAGAGTATATTTTTCAAAGCTTGTTCTCTGCGAGATCTAATCAAATATCGCGTAAAACACTCTTAAGTTGTTAGCATCAAGCAAAGTAGGAGGCAAAAATTCTATAAAATTCTGCGAAATTGACAAGGTACACAGTGAAAAGTACACTAAAGGCAAAATCAAAATCAAAATCAAAATACAAGTATTCAAAGAAGTATAAACTAAAACAGCACCCGTGACTAGATACGAACTGCAAAAACACTAGCACGCAAGGAACTAGGATTACATCTTGCTCGTCCGCTCGCAATCACAGAGTGAGGAGAGAGAACGAAAGTCTAAAGAATATAGTACAAACTCGACAGCTACAGGTTTCGCCGGAGTATGAAAAAAAGATAACAAAGAAAGAGACGGAGAGACGGAGACAGATGGAGACGGAGACAGAGACGGAGACAGACAGAGGAAAAGAGACGATATGGTACAAGGATTTCGGGATCCTATCACAGCTACAGGTTTCGCTGGATGATTTGTTTGTTCGAGAGATAGAGATAGAGAGATAAAGTAGAGTGGAGAGCGGAGACGAGAGATGAGAGGAGAGATCAAAAAACGGGACCGAGAGACAAACAGAATACATTCTGCGCAGTCGTGGACGATATCACATCCAGAACCAGACCGAGAACGCGAGCAAAATCGAGAAGACCCGAGATCAGAGAAAGGGAAACCCTGGAATAGAAAGCCCGTTCAAGACCGAATCGAAGTAGTCGATATTGAGGCTGAAATCAAAGTTGAAGAAGTTAATCGGCTCGGACTCAACCAAAGGAATGTCGAATTGCGGCTCAGCATCATAGGGAGGGAATTCGGGGGCTGAATCAGGTTGTTCAGGTGCGGGCGCGTATGGATCGGCGTAGCTGGGTTGATGCTGGTTACACTCAGGATAGACATTGACAGGGGTGGCGACGTTGTGGTGCGCGTTGTGTGAGTTTAAGTACGTCGGCTGAGGAACTCGAAGAGAGGCGTCGAAGGGCATGGGCACCGGAAGGCCAGATGCTGGGTTGACTGAGGCAGGAATCGGGTTCCAGTATTGAGGAGTGTACGTCTTCTCCTGGGATGGAACAGGAGCAGGAGCGGCCTCGGGACATGCAGGGGCAACGTCGAACGAATAACGGGAAACCAGCTGGGGGGACACAAGGCTGTAGTTCGACGACTCAACGGGGGCGGGGGCCGGCTCCTCGATTGTGGCCTGAACCTTAGGGGCGGCGTTGAAGAACGAGTAGGGAGACTCTACAAAGCGGTACTTTGATTGTTGAACAGGAGCAGGCTCGAATGTGGCTTGCTGGTAATCGAAGGTGGGTGCGGGGGTCTTAGGCCAGGAGGCTGAAGACGACGACGATGAGGCGTCCCAGAAGTTGGGTGACGAGAGCGAGGGGGTGCGTTCCGGGATAGGGGTGGCGTGGTTGTTATTGGGGAAGTGGAAAGCGAAATATTTCTGCCAGTCAACGATCTCCTCTTGTTTGACTGCAGCGGGAGCAGGGGCGGGGTAGAATTTGGCGGGCGTTGCGATTTCGAAGGCGTTGAATTGTTGTTGGACAGGAGCCACAGCGTCGAGAGAGAGGGGTGATGCAGCCTTGGCCTTATTTTTGCGCGACTTGCGCGGTTTTGTGATTACGGGGCTTCTGCGTTTAGGAGGGGTGTAGATACCGCTGTTCAAGGAAGGGAGATGATAAGCACCGGGGAAGCCAAGAGGGAAGCATGTAGAACTCACTGGTGTCGCAACTCGTGGGCATAGATGTTGTTCTGCTGGCGGCCTGAATGGCCGCAGCCTTTGACTCTGCACCAAAAGCGCTTGCTAGCAAGCGGTTAACTGCTGTCCACTAGCAGCGCGAAAGTAATGGTGAACTTACTTGGTTTCCGGTTTGTGGATGTCCTGGTGGCGTTTCAAGTCACTCTTTCGTCCTACAGAACGGGTGCAGTCTTCAAAAGGGCAGTCCTAGATAAAAGACAAGACGAGGTCAGTGACGTGAAGACAATAACCGTAACGACGCCGGGGACAAGAGGAAACGCAACGCACGTGACGTTCTTCACCACGGTCGGCAGGCATGTCCGAAAAGGGGAGGGAGTTATAGAAGTTGGTGATGGATAGTGCGAGGAGGTGTTCACGAGCGGAGGCTGCGAACGGAGGGGGGGAAGGAGAAGCAGAGGATTCTGCGAGAAGGTACAATGACGGTTGTCGATGGGATGGGGCCTCAAAGCACCCCACCCCAGCTCGAACTTATACGCCTCAAAAAAAAGTTGGATTGGTTTTGATGGCATTGAAATATATTCCCTCATTTGTCGAGGGAGGTAGCTTATTACTCTGTAAGGACATCGACAGTACAGAAATACCAAAGCGGGGGCCATGGCTGGAGTGGCTCAAAAGCAATCCATGACTCTTACTGCATTTGGTAGCAGGAGGGAGCCTCGGCTGTGGCAATTCGTGCTTTGACCTTTGTTCTTTGACGAAATACCATTTTGGGATAATATTCTGTCCGTAATATTAGCTGACACGCCACTCTAGCATCGATAATTTATAAGAGGATTTACTTCTGGCCCTCTCCGATGTATTTTCGAGGCCTCATCTACGTCTCAGAGTTACATAAGCGCCGAACCGTCAGGGTAGTTTAGCGCTCAGCTGTCAAATTATTTAATTACACTTCGGTACGCTATCATTTATTTAAGTGGAAACTCGCCTGGTAGTGGAGTACTACAGCTATTAGGCAGTCATTCTAGCATAACAATTCGATTACTTGTTCACCAAGCACCGTTTACCAAATCGGTGAGATATCCTACGTGAGTGGCTCAAGTAACAAGCCGCGTGATTAGATCTCTAGATTTGAGGACCAGTGCCACTCCCGACCTGTTAGGGCTATTGGTATCGTTACTTCAAGGCTTTGTATCTCCTTAGCTTGAAAAGGAAACAGTGTAAAAGCAAAGGCGTATCGGCGCTTTCATTCCAGAAACAAAGCAATGATTCCACGTAGAATTCGATCGAACACAGGTGGGCCACCGACACGCGTCGACCGATGGAGCGGCACACTCGTGGAGTGGTGTGGTTACTATTTCAACCGAGTTTCTATATACGCTACATTCTGCGCCGACCTCGAAGCAAAGGATTGCGTGTATTGCGGCACTGCTCAATTTCTATAGACGGTAGAGCCTAGTGAGCATCTCTAGTAATACTGCAGTTCCTTCAAATCGCAAAACAGCTGACATCCTGCTCCAGATATGCCACCGATGCTCTGAATACCCGCATGACCTACATATGTAGGCATGGACCAGCAAACGCTGGCCCGAGTTCCAGTCATTCTCAAGTGCGAACATAAATCAAGGCCTCGTATCTCACTACTAGATATTCTTCAGTTGGATGAATTAACTTATATGCCTTGGATGCAAAAAAAGCTAAAAGAATGAGTGGGTCGCGGGTACGAAGACAAGTATGTTCTCAATCCATCTCTCACACGATTCATTTTGCTAGCGTCGGCAGAAAACATCAGGCAGCATCAATCATGCAGCTGTAGCTCTCGATTCATACCAGTTGACTCTGTTTTTTGTCGGCTGTTCTGGATAACTTTCTTCACGCACTAATGGACTGGCCGAGCGAGTTTCTCGAGACCTTGGGAAGTCAACGCGGTGATTTCCTCCCTTCCGCGGACCCATAGACCCCTAGCGCTCAGAGCACAGCCCTTAGCTTTCAACGTTTACTATGTGGTGCTAAACGCCCAAATCTCGTTCGGTCTAGGCTCATTCGTTTGCGAAGGTGTGGGTCAAGGCGGGTGAGGAGAAAGACAGGATCGAACTTCGGCAAATCCGTGCCGGTATTTGCTTGGCAAGGCCTTCTATTCCTCTTCGTTGAAATTTCTCTCGTTCCCCTTCCTGCCAGTGCCCGCGCATCGTACGTATTCGAAAGCGTACACCTTCAGACCATGTCTCTCGTCTGGAATTCTATCACTTTCCTCTACTCCCACCCGCTTCCCTTTGTCTGATCACTCCGCTGCCCTCCCTATCGCCAGCTTGTAACGGCATCCCCAGCCGCCCAACCCTGTGTGCGCAGCTCTTCAATCTTCAACTCGTTTATGATATCGGATGATGATCTGATTCAGCAGGATGGCACGCATGTGTCTGTTCACAAATTTTACGGATGCCGTTGGTTGGTTGGTTGAGCTAGATTCGTTCGGGAAGCGCAGGCGGCAGCGCATTGGGAATGACGTTGATTTATCGCTATATGTGCTCCCTGTGTATCTGGAGCAGATGTATGAGCCTTTCCTTCTTTCTATGCATATATCCTTCTGCGGTCCTCGCATTATCGAGAGCTGCGTCCCGCAACTATCTTCCTATCCCGCCTCCTGGTAGACATTTCATCCAGAAGGTGGTGTTCCATCATCCATCTTGAATTGGATAGGATCTGTGCGCTCGATTGTTGGTCTTGCACCCCGGAATGCGGATATGAAGCATTAACTGATCGTTTCTCAACTCTCCAATGAGGGACGCTGCGGCATCTAAGGAGAGACGGAAGTAGGGGAGGTATGTGGCCATATCTGTGCTGTTCTTGGAGCTCGACCTTCATTTAATCAGTGAGTTCCCATTCACTTCCTCGTCAGAACTCCAGGTTGATTTTATCAGGCCCTGTTTCCTTCGTTGTCTTTCGGCTCTAGCATATCTATTTACGTGTGCTTCTACACTTGTCGTGCTATCTCTCATCTGCTGCTCCCTCGTTTACAGTCCCTTCACCTGTATCTCCTCCGCACGAAGCTCGGTGCCTCGACAGTCCTTTCGAAGCATGTTCTCGACCGTGCCTGCCATTCGGATTAATCTAGAGACTGCTTGCATCTGTCAGTTGGTAGGAAACATACAGGATGACAGATGCTGGCAAACGAGGTATTTTGACGTTGTTGGCTATGTCCGGTCTGTTGTATCGTTCCTGGTTCTTACTTGGCTTTACGGTGTAATACTAATATCCTGCTCGTAGATCCTTAAATCACAATGTTGAACTCGACGCTCCTTCCGTCTTTGTCTGTTCCAACAGTCTTTCTATATTTTTAAATTGAGGGCTCATACGTACGCACTCGCTATTGGCCTCCTCTTCTGGCCGGGCGTCCTCCTAGTGCTCCAGGTCTTCGTTAGCGACTTTTAATGGTCTTCGGATCCATCGTAAGACACGATTCATCCCGCCTTGGACGTGGAATTGGCTGTCAGTGGGTTCTTTCATCGTGGGTTGAGCTAGTTCGTGTGTTCTTCCCAGGCTCCCCTTCTCTGCAGTTCATTCGGTTGTCTGGTTTTTAATGCTTTGAATTTATTTATATGGATCTCACTGTCTGTCACTGAAAGTTTTACTTTGGCGACGCTGCATAATTTATCACCGCTATGTCTTCACTTTTCTCAGTTCTGGGCAATTTTATAATCCTTCCAATCTAATTTCTTGTAAGTACATGCGTGTCTGTATGCCAAACACCAGGTTTTCCTCCATTGTGGCACTTGTAGGTGGTTAATTTCGTAGCTACGCTTTCGAAGCAAAGATTTTATCCAATGCATTTAGCTCTGATTAATTATACATTATTAGAGAACTACAGAATGCAAGTTAGAAACATTCATGTATCGTTGATCTAGATTCTAGACTCTATGTACTTGTAGATGATCAACTACAATACTTCATCGCCGTATACCACGTTTTGTGGCCCTTTGAAGTATTGATGGCCCCGCACGCATTTCGACTTGGAATGTCAAGCCCGGGCGTACGACGCGTAAATACGTACGGACCACGCTTCCACCCGCTTGCCAAGTCCTAGCAAGTCGCGGTTCGCGACGGCATGAGGAGACAGAAGTGACTGCGATGGGCGATAGCCAGCATCATCGACTTCGACGAGTATCGGCAACAGGGGTAAGAAAAGAATTCAGGAGAAAGGGAGGAAAAAGAAAGAAGAGAAATTATATTATCGTAATCGTAGTACACAAACACCAAATAACATAACCAATGCTGCCCGCAGACACCAACAGCGAAGAGCCGCTTGTTCACAAGTTTTGTTAGTCGTCTATCATCATTCATCATCAGTGGTCCTCATTCACACCCCCAAGCCAACGAACGAACGAGCGACAAATGTATAAGTTAAAAAGACCATTCAATTTCTCCCTGCTCCTAAGCCTATTCCTGTCCCAACTCCCTTCGGTACCTCGTCGACTCTGTGCCTCCTATTGCGGCTCACCGAAGGGCGCCCTTTTTTAACTGACCGAAACATGTTGAAGGAGGGGGATTACAGAAGATCTGAAAAGCCACCCAGGTCCGCACCGGCGCTCTCGCGCATGCCAATTTCCCAGTCTATCAACCCGTGAGTACAAGGAGAAACACGAAAATAGAGACTCGACTTACAACTATAAATGATAGTAACAGCCATCAAGATTCCCGTCCCGCTGCCAATTGCGCCGGACAGATCCGCAGCGACGGAGAGCAGCCCGAGGATAGCACCGCCAAATGCAGCTGCGGTGGGGATGATCCGCTTGAGCTCCTTGTACATCGAGCCTTCGCGGTGGCCGGCCATGACCTATTCGAAAAAGCGTGGTATTAGCAAAAGCACAGCGAAGAGGAAGGGGATGAAGATAAACGATGAAAACAAACGACCGACGCACCATCTGTTGATCCTTCAACTGCTTCGCCACATCCCTCGGGCCCGATCCCGACACCTCAATCCACGTCTTGGAGAACAGCGCGCAGGCAGAGAGCATGAAGGTAATGTAGATGGCCGTGTGGATGGGGTCGAGGATAGCCTCCTTGATCGTGTGCGGGGGCGACATGTAGTAGGCGATGCCCTGGGTGGCACGCAATTGAGGCGAGTCCTCAAGGGGCTGGATGGAAGCAGTCAGTATGAGGAGAGAAAGAAAAGAAGGGACGAGGCACCTCCCAAACACCAAGGATCTTGACGAGAATGTTGGAAGGGAAGCGCGTAGCGAGCATCTGCGAGACAATGAACACGTTTGACGTCAACGCGCTCTGCAGCATGATGGGCATGTTCGAAGTATAGAACAGCTTGATCGGGTACGTCCCCCTCTGTCCACGGAACTTGTTGCTCTTCACCGGGATCTCGATCCTAAAGCCCTGCAGATAAATCACCACCGCGAAAATGACCACTGTGGAGATCAGGCTCATCACATTGGGGAGACGTTCCCTCCAGAACGCCTCGCGAAGTGCGCGACCCTTATCATGCCATGTGAAGAGGAGATGGAACAGGGCGACAATGGCGCCCTCGAACTCGGATCCGCGTCCGATGTTGACGGTGGTTGGAGAGAAGGCCTTCCAGACGATAGACTCGCAGATGTTGGTCGCAATGAACAGATTAATGCCGCTGCCGAGACCGTACCCCTTTTGGAGAAGCTCGTCGAGGAGGATGACAATGAGCGCAGCGACGATGAGTTGGATGATCAGGAGGAGGCAGACGCCAGCGCCGAGGTCTTTGGGCTGCCCGTAGAGACCGGTGAGAACGTAGACGGTGGCTTGGCCGAGGGCGATGATGAGGGCGAAGACTGGAAAGGGAAAGTGTAAGCCATTGGAAAGTGTAAGCATTGTGCGATCAAGAAGTGTAGAGGCAGAATAAAGAGCATTCGACGATCAAGAAGTAGAGTATAGAGAAAAAAAAGGTAGAATAAACGACGATGACATGGAGACAGGAATCCGTTGTGAAAGTTGCAGAGAAGGCTGCATGACGCGTGTTGCTTCCTTGCACCCCAAATCCGAAGACTCAAAGGCCAAAGGCTTCCCAGAACACTATCTCGTCCCAATAGCACGCATCCTGGCCACTCTCAATGGTCCTTCATCGGACGTAGGTGACAACCTCCACCCATGACCCCAACTCCAGCAAGGCGCACACGGCCCCAAGGCAGCATCGCGCCCCCTCATCGCGGCTTCCCCTCAGGGCAAGGGCCGCCCATGCCCACTGGCTACGGCTCCCACCACCCAGAAGAACCCTAACTACGAACGGCTACGACCCGCCAGCGACCACCCTTCCTGCTGCCAGGCGCCGTTGACGCGAAACGGAGTGCTGCTTCTCCGCTGCAACATTCTGCACCACGCATTCTCATATCCGCCCCGCCTGCCCCCTCTCCCTGTCCCCACAAATGGCTTGCTCGGAACAATAGCGCACAGCATCGACTTGAGAAAGTGGCCTACGCATTCGCAGATAGCAGGAAAAAGCCAAGTGTCCCCTCTATGAATAGGAAGGAGCCACACGGCGGACGAAAGCACACCATTCGAACAGCACTTGAGAGCAATCGAAAGCGATCTACACCGCCGCAGATAAAAATAAAGGTACAGGCACGGCACTCACGTTTTTGAGCCCCACTGAACAGCGCCCGATCCTCCTTGAGACTGAAATCGACGTCGATGAGGTTGGCGCCTGCAAGAAGTTGCATGATCATGCCTGAGGTGATGATAGGCGTGATTCCGAGTTCCATGAGTGTTCCGCGATTCGAGGCGAGGATGACGCGCATCCAGTAGAGAGGGTCAGACGAGTCGGAAGACATGATGCCGTAGAGCGGCACTTGCGAGCACACTAAGAAGATAAGCAACGTTACGGCTGTCCATAGGATTTTTTGATTGAAAGGGACCTAGTGAAAGGGGAGGATGAGCGGGGAGGATAAGGGCGAATGCGAAGAACCAGCGTACCTTGCGGTCTGGCGACGAGACTTCCGGGAGAATGGGGAGAAACGGCCGGACCAGGTTGAGGAACCGAACTATAGTAGAGTGTTAGCTTTCGAGCCGGAGAACAGGGAGGAGGAGGACGTACATCCACTCATGATGAAAGGGTTTGAAAGGAAGTAGTTTGCGGAAGAGTTGAGAGCGATACCCGCCACCTCACCACTTTCCAGACGTGGCAGATTATGTAACCAAAACACGTCTCTCGTTTGTTTGCACTGCATGCTGCTGCCAAATATATACCCGTCGACGCGTCGTCAACGACTCCTTGCTCTTTCCCATCTGTTGTTGACGAGTCGGCTAGACAAGCTATACATATTCTTTCTCGCTCACTTGAATGCCATGTTTGGCGAACACTGAAAATTTGTCCAACCTACTAATCCCCTCAATTCCTTTACACCTATTCACTGTCGACAGATTGCCCCGCAGACACTCAACTGACGCTTGACTGACGCTCCAAATTTCTGAGATATCTTCAAGATCTAAAAGCTCTACAAAGAAATCCCCCGATGATTTACAGGAAATATCAGCTCAAATAGATACCTGCGACGATAGGTGAGCATTTGATCAATTCTTGGTCCGTCCGCAAGGAATTCAAGGTAGCCCATACATGATTAGATTACACTCACCTCGAAGATGCTGACTAGATGATATCAGCTACTTCCTGCTTTCCTTTGTCAAGGAGAAAGTGGAGGGCGTCGACGCGGCACAACACGAGGAGGACGGATTTTGGGACGATCATGGCTGATCATAGTCTGCCTATACACATAAGTACGTAGGCCAGCTACAATCGCAGGTATAAGACGACTAACATAATATGAACACCGCACGAGATATTTGAAGGCATCGGGCAGGCGGAAACATTGTGTTGATGGGGCGTTCTTGCTGACATAGTTCATTGCGCCTCCTAGCGCCACGAGATAAATAACAGATTGCCCCCATCCTCGTCTAATTGCCCCCAAACGTTGGTCATGGCCCGTCAACTGCTCGCTAACCACTCCATGGTCACCTATTTATCGTCTCTCCACCGCCGTCTTCCATCCAAGTCACAAACACGTCCATATACTTCCGCAGCTATGGGAGCTTCCAGAGGCCTTAGTGTCTCGGTGCGTATCCTTGTACCGGGAGCGTGTTCATCTTTTGTCGATGCGCTAAAGATTTCGAGCCTTAGGCCTAGCGTCCTCACGAACTTAGGAGCGATAAGTGATGGGTAAGCTTTAAACACATTCAATGAATAGTCCGTCCCTCGTGCAATCCTCAATCCTTCCTAGAGGTCACAAAAATATATGCTAGTGCGCCACGCAGAAATTATCCTCCACGAGCGCCAATATGTGTTCCAGTATCAATTGTCGACCATCTTGTCTCTCGCCGATTACGCCTGCCCAGAAACTACGCAGTATAATCAGGATATATAACGGTGTGGTCTCGAAAGTGTATGTGCTCAATTCGCTATCGATTTGGAGAGTGCGTGCCAGGAGAATGCTTAAAAGATGATCGTAGAATCAGATAGATGACCTTCTGGTACATCCTCGGCATGTCGGCACGTTCACATTATTGCGGCACTGGTTTCAAATAAACTCCCAAGATTTGGCGAAATATGTTATCCTCTCGATCTCTTAATGACATGCGAGTAGCTACGAACATCTTCTCTTGATATGATCTCACTTGGAATATGCCAATTTCTCGCCTATGCTCCGCATTGCAGAAGGCGGCCTCATTGTGAACAAGTCTTTCACTGATCAACCTTTCGATACGCAGCATGTCCAAGTTCTTGTCTGGAGCTACTCTACTCGCATGGGTGCTTGTTTGAATTTCCTTCGGCGCCCCTCAGCGCGATACTATCGCTCCACCAGTCACGGTGCTTGTTGCTGTCCCTCCTTCCCCAGGCTTCAACATGTAAGTCACCGATACAGGCCCACTTGACATTATTGTGTCGATATCCTCGATATCCTGACCGTTTTTGGTTTAAGCACCGGTTTGGATATCAACTGTTCAGATCGTGCTCTCCCATATCCACATACTATCTCCTTAACGGCGGGACACGTTCCCGAGCTTCAGGCTCTGATCGCTAATTTCTGATATAGAGGACAAGACCGCCGTCACGGTCACTTTCAGCCAATTCTTGGTCGAACAAGCGTAGGGATCCCCATCAGCTCTAATCACAAGAATCGCCAACTTACGTTCGGTGTCAAGTAAGGTCTCATCGTGCTACGGGATTTCCCGCTCACTTCTTAAGGCCACATTGTTCCATCTGGTGTTACATACGGCATCTCTACGGTGGAGCTTGTAAGAGCCGTTTGTGGTATACCGGATCGCCCGTGCTCATTTATGCTATTTTCCAGCGCGGATATTACTAATTCGATCAAGGCGTCACCGTTGCTCAGCAATCCATTTATCATTGTGCTTTTGGTTTCCATTGTTCCATTTTTAATTATGCTCATGCCCTTTCTAGTTCATCGACAACTTACACAGGCAACCCCACGGTCTTACCTTGTCGGTCCTGTCGAAGGCGCCGATTATATTTACCGCAACAAATTCAACCTCGTGTCGACCGTGAACTCGCCGTGTGGCGTTTCTTCTGTGACGAACATCGAACCTTATACACCACTTGCAAAGATGGATAAGACCTTCACTACCGCAAGCCATTTCCCCCCCCCCCAGCTGGCATTTACCGCCCTGAGGCTTGTGGTTACCTTCTATAGATATTCCAGTGACAGAAATGCTGAACGCACCGACCGAAGAAAATATATGATCGAGTGACCGCGAGCAGACGATTGGTTAATACATTAGAAGGCATGTTCGCGGAGTGCAAACTGGAAATCAGATAAATGTTCATACCCAGCAACCCAAGGTGATAATGACACAGGCATAAATTATAACGCTGCAATACAACATGTCATTTCTAGTGCTGGAAATTTCCCGTCCTCTAAGCTCATTCTGTCCGGGTACTAACGTGCTAGGTCGAACGAGTTGCATCTAATTTATTCAACCCCTCGTCGTGATGTCGATTCGAGCCTCTTTAAGCATTCGTGCTTCGAGAATCCATTATTCTGGAATAATTAGAGGCTGTGCGCTCCTAAAGAAAAAAACATTTCATAGGCAGGGATGCTGGATTCTCGGAATACATCAATGATGATCGATGAACAGCCTCGTTCGCGATTTACATACCATGAAATACGATCCTAAATTAAGTAGCAGGATCTCTGCACTTGGGCTCTGTATACTCCCCATCCCCAGCACACGGCCAACCACGACTAACCATTCGGAGCTGCGAATATTCAACCACAGAAGCGTAGCTGTATATGGTTTCGGGTTGCCAAAAAAGGGTGAGAAAGTGGTGAACATTGTTTAGGGTTCCCTCACCAAATTATTCAGCTTTGGAAGTTGGTTTTCCCGTCTTGTTTTCCTCGTTCTCGTTCTCGTTCTCATGCTTGTGCTCTAGAATTACAGTACCTAAATTCGCGGCACCGTTGAATATCCGTGAAGGGCATCTCCCCCCTTCATCGGCTGAATCTGACAAATTCAATCGGTCTATCTTGATGCTTTCGGCGCGGAAACGTGGCAGGCGGGTCGTTGGCGAGTGGGTTACAACTTACATTATGTTTTGTAAGTGCCAGAATTCTCCCCACAATTTATCCCTCTCTTGCGCTTGCCCTCGAACACGCACTCTACACGCCCAGCATCAGGTCGATTTCGCAGTAACAAACCTCTTTCCCAGGTGCTGATAATGACATCCCTACCTCAGAGTACTACCAACGTCCTCGTTAATTTTCCTGATGTCGTTCTCGCCACAATCTTTGCAATAGTTGGCGCCCATCAACCTGTCCTTCTACCCTTTCGGCCAGGAAATCAACGCTTATTTCTCCAGCTTGTTTGCAGAGCATGGGACAAGATCGTCCGAGATACTGGCATATTATGGAGCGACATTATGTTCACGGCACCTCAGCGGTCTCCATATATTTCCCCGACCGCGCTCCTAGCCCAATTTGCGCTATGCGTGACCCGAAGCGACACCGAACGACTGTGTATCGCATTTGATATGGGACCAAACGAGTGGCCGTTCAGCATTGTCCAGGAGATTGTTGTCCCCCATGCCAAACGCATCGAAAGGCTAATCTGCCCGCTTATTTCAAACGAGGAGATCATCGCATTCATGACCATCAGCAGAAAATTCAAAGCACTAAAATCTATCGATATTCTGCTTATCAATACTTGGGATAACCATTCGTCTTCATTCACTCCCGGTACTTGCGTCAATTTTAACGCGTTATGGACTTCACCTCAGCTGCACGAAGTTACCATGCGCCTCTACAATGGACTCCATCCCTTGAACGACGTTCATCTTCGGTGGGGTAGGCTAACGGCGCTCGACCTCGGCACGATGCCAATGCCTCCAGAAATCGCTGTCCAAATTCTTCGTCAATGCCGGCGACGCCTTCGGGAAGCTTACTTTTACATCCGATGTGGAAAGACGTATGACACACTTGGAAAATACGGAATCCATATGCATGCACTCCGGAAATTAAGGCTTCGAGTTATGTATCCTACGAACGATACACGACTCTTGTCCATCCTCAAAGTTCCCGCCTTAGAGAGCTTATGGATCGAAATGTTCGACGGCGCTTACTATCAGTGCTGGGCACCCCTGATCTACGAGCACCTGCTTCGAACATGTACAAATTCTCTCCAAGAATTGTATTTATCCGATTTTTTACCGCGGGAATTCGGATTGATTGATCAACGGCGACGATTTTACGAGACAACGAACAGTATCCTTGAAGAGATCTTCGAGCTCGTTCCCAATATTCACTCGCTACGACTCCCGCTTGGACTTCCTGTTCACACAGTGACCATGGAAAAGATAGCTTCGGGCGAGCTTTTACAACGCCTCCGTGCACTCGAGCTTGGTACCACCATGGACAGCGCCTGGGGCACGCTCTCGATGCTTGAATGCCGTCGCGAACACGCGCGTCGCGCATCGTTTGAGCTGGGGAGCTCGATTTCGCGCTTCAAAATTCCGATAAATATAAGGAAACCTCAGCTAGAGCCGATAAATTTCTTATGTGTTTATGTCCCGCGCAGTGACTATTCTCGACAAGAGGGCGAGGCGCTCGAGGTGAAACAACGTGCGCTCATGTCGGTTGGGATTACCGTCCTTATTCGCCCCATCATGAATCTGCCTCTTCCGATGATGAGGTAGGTTATTTTGTAGGTTGGATTATGCATAGTATATGTGTATAGGTGCAGATATTGTCTCGCCATTCAACCGGATTTCTTGACGTCGCATTCTGTTATTTGTTACAAGATTTCTTGGTAGATTTCTTTTTGTTTAAGCAGTGCACTGTAGCGCGTCGCAATTTATTGATCACAGTCTGCGGCTAACTACAACACAGATAGATGCTGCCTCGGGAAGGGAAACCCTTGCCTAGCAAAAATGTTGTTGGCAGCCACAAGTGGTGAGGCCCTCTGCACTAAGCATAAAGCCTTGACATCAAGGATTGATGTGTCCAGGAAGGGAATCCAGCAACATCAGCATCGACATTTTGACAATATTTTATGAGCTTCAAAAAAATAAGAGAGTAAAATTAATGTGATTAAAGTGACTAACTAGCTAGTGGGTAGTTGAATACAGTGGAATTACATGTTTCAACGATGCGCGGCGATGAATAGGGCGTGTGTGGGAATAAAACGACGTTTGGTCACTCATACTCATACGCTAGAATCAACATCGCGTGCCCTCGCTCCAAAGTTGCGCGCTGCGGTCGGTTTGCGCAATATATTTTTTAATCTTCATAAGGTCTCCAATTTAGTCAAAGTATTCCGGAAACACAAAAAAGTCCGAAAAATATACTGTATTGCTCAATGAAATATTTTGCGTGTTTGATTTTTGCACCACTTTGAATGCCATACGAAAAATATATTGCGGAACAAAATATATTCCGCGTTTGATTTTTTTGTACAGTTTGAACACCATACTATGCTACATCAAATTCCAAGCGCGGGACTTGCCCCGGCCTCATGCCTGGCCAGTAAAGGGTTGCCCACAAACTGTTTGGAGTCTGGTTCAATTAAAGAATAGACACAAGCGCTTGAATCGTATGTCTCGACCGGAAGAGCACAACCCTATCTACCGATGTCCGGTATACGAGCACTTGGATGAGCAACACACCGCAGGTGGGCTCCTTCGAAAGGGTCTGGATGCAAGCGCTTGATTGACTGCGGAACGGTTCAAAAAGCTTCTGAACCGGGCGTTGAAATTGATGCATTGCGGCGGTTATGCTGGGATTGTAGAGGCCCGCTCCTACCAAATATTCTGCAAATCTCTCAGTCTAAACAAGCGGAATGGATAAGAATCAAGATATAATTTTGAAGTGGGGATAAAGTCGGTATGCTACATATATTGGCTGAGTGCAGTGAAAAATAATTTATCGGAAGGTACCCCGAATATCCCGTCCGAAGAGAAGGAAGCGGCTCGCCGAATGTAAGATTGCGTGCACTAGCCTGGTAAATTCACTCGCAAATGCTGAGATTCTTGGCGCGCAAAATTGGATTCGAACAAGCCACCCACCGTGAGTCGTGACCGATGCTTGTGCAGATAGATATCGAAGTCAATTGGGACTCTGACTCGTCAGTTGTTGCGTTGGTTACAGCTCAGAATGCGGAAAATATAGCAGACATGACGTATTGAGATCTACTGAGAATGAAAAGCTATAATTTTGGACGTCCGAGGGGGATATTTCAGGCGAGCAGTGCCATTCACATACGATTGTTCACTTAGGAATGCACCGGCCCTGGATACGAGCCACAGTGAGCCACTGTACTCATGAGCCACAGGCCTCGCGTGGTATCTATAAATCGACCTAGGATGTAATCATCCGAAGTCCTGAGAGTCCCTGAGTACGTCTACAGGCTGAAGTTCAAAAATTGCCTTTTCTAACTTGAACCAACGTTCAGAACTGCGTTTCGCACCCAGTTTCGGCGTTCAAGTGAATAATGAGAACAAATGGAGATTCCAGCGATTCGTGAATCCATTGTCCTCCGGCCATAAGGAGGTAAAGTGGTGGAGGACCACCGCGATCACGTGTGGTGATGAACGAACCGATATGCATTCTCGCTTGACTCTTGCGTTCCGCTATATATGTGCGCGATGGGCCTCCTTGCTCCTTTCTCTTCCCACTTCCACTTTTTCGTTCAACTTTTCCCAGAATTCCTCATTCGCACGTCCAAACGTTGGTTCAACGCAGCGGATATCCAAGCGGCGATACAAGCAGGACTAATATCGACCTGAACTCAATATCCCGGCATCTATTTATCGCACACGACGCGACATTGACCGACGACCTAAAGATGACCTGCTTTCAACATCCTTTCCTCGCTGAATTTGATTCCTTGGATATCATCGGCAATGGCTCCTTTGGAATCATTCGTAAAGTACGCCGCAAATCTGACGGCATGGTAACTCCTTCGACCTGTATAGAGTGGATGGTGTTCTGACCGAGTGGCAACAGATTTTCGCGCGCAAAGAACTTAATTTCGAGCGCATGTCAGAACGCGATAGGAAACAGATCGTCGCGGAAGTGTACGTCTTACTCCCCTGACCCTCAGCCGTCGTTCATTGACTCAATCATTCCAGGAATATACTCAAAGATCTCGATCATGAGCACATCGTTCGATACCATGACCGCTACGTCGACCGTGAGGCAGGCATGCTTTACATTCTCATGGAATACTGTGGAGGCGGCGACCTCTCCACTGTTATCAAACACGCCTCGCGGTCTGGGCGCCTCATTCCGGAGGATACGATATGGAGGTACTTCTACCAAATCCTTCAAGCTCTGACCCGCTGTCATCACCCGAACGGCCATCGTCGTACAAACAGTGGTAACACGATGGAGATAGGCCCTCGAGACATCGGTGGCACTGTGAACAGGTCGCAAATTCTGCACCGAGATTTGAAACCAGATAATGGTGGGTACTCTCTCGCGTGTACCGCGAGTTATCAATGCTGACGTATACACGCCTCTCAGTATTTCTGGACGAAAACAACACGGTAAAATTGGGTGATTTCGGGCTGTCAAAAGCCCTGACTCAAGCGAATTTTGCGAATACCTATGTTGGGGTATACCTTTCATTTCATACTCATCATGCTACAAAGCTCAATCATTTGTGTTCTAGACGCCGTATTACATGTCACCAGAACTCATGCAAGAGAAGGCGTACGATTCAAAATCGGACATTTGGGCGCTCGGATGCCTCGTTTACGAGCTTTGCGCACTCAAGCCGCCTTTCTACGAGGCGACGACACATACAGAGCTCGGTATCTTTATCAAGTATGTATTTATTGTCCCGTGTTCGCCTTCCGGTTATCGACGTGTTACTGATTTTAGTCTCATAGAAATGGACGAATTCCTCCCCTTCCCCGTGGCTACTCGCAAGCTCTCACATCCATTATCAAATCGATGCTAAACCTCAATGTAAGCCCACATTCCTATCATTCTCCAAAGTAATTATCTCAACAAATTTTTCGATGTTCAGCCCGCGATGCGCCCTTCAGCAGCTCAGCTTCTTCAACATGAGAGGCTCGAGCTTGTTAGCAGGGTGCAGGAAACCGATAAGACGATCATTCAGATCAATGCTCACCGCGATGCTCTAGCCGAGAAAGAGGAGGAAATGCGTCAGCGCGAAGCCGTCCTTGCCGAAAATGAACGCCGTCTGGACTCCATCTTGAAAGACAAGGATCAACAAATTTATCAGCTCAAGAATCTTCTTCGAGATGCGTACGCGCGGCCGCGAACTCGAACGATCTCCGCCTCCGCTTCGGACCCGCAAGTCCACGCTCTAATTTGCGCTGCAGTGTCCGCTCGGGAAAATGAGTTGAGAGTGCTCTTCATGGAGCGCGAGGCCGAGGTCGCGCGTGAGATGGAGAGGTGGGAGGCGGAGATCCTCGAGACTGTCAAGAGTCGCGACGACGATGTTATGGAGCTGATCCGGAAGCGGGAGGAAGAGATGGAGGAGGCCCTTCGTGCTGGGCAGAGGCGTATTGAAGAAAACATGCGTCACCGAGAGCGAGAAGTCCAGGAGGCGGTTAGAAAGATGGAGGCTCAAGCCGAGATGAAGAAGGATACGGAGAATCCGTTCGATAACGTTACCGCACGGCCAAGTGTGTTTCATGTTCTCTGACGCTCCCGTATTTCGAGATGCTTATAATTTTACCTAGGCCGCAAGCCCAAAAATCCATTGGAAGACGTACAAAATGTCCTTGAGACGCTTTCTCGCGAAACACGTCTCCCCAGCTATGTCCAGACACGAACACGGCGTGCTCCTGCCTCCTCTATCCAGACGTCATCGAGTGCCGCGTCGTCACCGAAACAGTCGACCGCTCCCTCACCCGATTCGCACACGCTGTCTGAATCGTTTAGCCCATTCTCCAGACCACCTCTTAGTCCGCCTGCGTCCCCAACTGCCAACCGCCGCGCTCACGCTTTACGCTCGCCCATGAGCCCTATGGGCAGCCCGGGGCGACGAGACACCAGAGAGCATATCCTTACGCCCCTGATCAAGCGTGAAGGCTTGTTCAACGTCGGTACTGCGACTCGTCTATTACCGTTGTCGCTGAAGACGCCCCCTGCAAAGCCGCTGGAGTTGGTGGCGGCGTTGTTTGAGCAGACCCCGAGGGTAGGCCTTGATTTTGCTCGGATCTTCGATTCGGGGAAGGGTGCGAGTCTGCCTACACACACCGAGGTACTACAGGATGAGAAGAAACGTGGAGAAGAGCAGAGTTGCACGTTGGCTCCTAGTCCGACGTTTATTGATGCCTCTAAGGCGGCTTGCCCCCCAAGTGCGGTATCAGTCCCTCCAGTGCAGGCCCTTCCACAAACCCAGCGCCACGCTCCACCTCTCCCTGGACCCCCATCACGCCTCCGCCGTTCATCGGTTCGAGCACCTGGTCGATCAGAAAGCAGCATCTCACCATCGTCGTCGTCGGGTTCATCGCAGCCTGCGGAGTCGGCCTCAGGCTCAACGCACCCACGTCTTGAGCTCAATTGAACACCCAGGCATCCCAGGCGGGCAGCTGCTCTGAATCCGAGCGGTGTCGACCAAATCGCGGCTGTTTGAGTATCGGTATCATTCTTGAGCCATTCTATTTTCTTTCCCTGGGTACATAAGTACCATATTCCATTCGATCTTTTCTATGTCATTTTTAGAATATTTTTTACGATCTTTTCTTCTATGTAATTTATTTCCGTTTCTCTCTATCCTCATTTTTTTGTTCTTCCTACACTCCTATTTCTATCTCTGCTAGCTTCATCCACCCTACATATCTCATTAGATCTCCACTCTATTTGTTGTATTATTGTATTTTCAGAATTATTATTATTGTATTTCAGAATTATTATTATTGTATTTCAGAATTATTATTATTGTATTTTCAGAATTATTATTATTGTATTTCAGAATTATATCGTCTAGCACACATCAAATCTGTATTCGCGGGCCCACCTACCCAGTGCGATTTTGGAAACGGGCCATGAGGGAGTGTGATTTTGGAAATGGGCCTTGAGGGAGGAGGGGTAAGGGATGCAGGGCGGGGGGGGTAAGGGATGCAGGGGATGCAGGGAGGAGGAGGGAAGGGAGGAATGAACGTCTGAACGAGCAGACGCAGGATGGGCGAAGGATGAACGAAGGATGAATGAAGGATGGGCGAAGAGCCAGAAGGGCAGAAGGGCAGAAGGCCAGAAGAGCAGAAGAGCCAGAAGAACACGGAGAACACGGAGAACGCGCGAAGAAGAATGCATGCACGAACGGGGAAACGAACGGACGGGGAAACGAACGAACGAACGGAGAAAAGAACGAACGAACGGGGAAAGGAACGAACGAACAGGGAAAAGAAGGAAGGAACAGGGAAAGGAAGGAAGGAAGAAAAGACACATGAAGGAAGGAAGAAAAGACACATGAAGGGACGAACAAAATTTGACACATGAAGGGACGAAGAAAAGACGCATGAAGGGAGCGCGGAGAACGAAGAACGAATAAACACACGAGAACGAACAAGCCCACGAAGAATACACGAAATACACAAAGAACGCAGAACGCAGAACGCAGAACGCAGAACGCAGAACGCAGACTACCCAAATTAACGCAGAAACACAAAAACACCAAAACGTAGAAACACGAAAACGCAGAAACACAAAAACGCAGACTACCCAAATTAACACAAAAACGCAGAAACACCAAAACGCAGAAACACCAAAACAAGTAAAGGACCGGAACGACAGACAGACAGCCGGAAGGAGAAGGAAGGGGGGCGGTGCTGGGGGTTTGGAATCGTGAAGCGGGTGTGAGAGGACTTGGCGGAGGCAGGGAGGACGCGGGAAGGAGGGAGGGAAGGAGGGAGGGAAGGAGAAAGGACGCGGTGAAGGGAAGGGAAGCAGGGAAGCAGGGAGGACGCGGTGAAGGGAAGGGAAGGGAAGGGAAGGAGGGAGGAAGGGAAGTGAAGCAGAAATCGAAGCAGTGGGGAGGGAGGGAGGGAAGCAGGGAAGGGAAAGGGAAAGCGAAGCAGTGGGGGAAGCAGGGGGAAGTGACGCAGTGGGGGGAAAAGAAGCAGGGGGGGCAAAGAAGCAGAAAAGAAGCAATGAAGGGAAAGGGGAGCAGGAAGACTCGCGGGCGCATACATGCATAGAAAGACGCATAGCAAGACACACAGGAAGATGCATAGAACGACAAACAGGAAGACGCATAGAACGACACACAGGAAGATGCATAGAACGACACACAGGAAGACGCGCCAGAAATACACGCAGAAATACACGGGAAGCCACGCTGAACCGCGCGAAGCCATATAGGAACTTGAAGGCAAGAATCAACGAGGCGAGGCGAGGACGGAGGCCGCGCACGGGGTGCGGGATGTCGGATGGTGCTCGAGGCTCGAGGACGGTGCTTAGGGTTAGAGGGCGTGGAGTAGAGGGCGTGAAAGGAGGCAGGGGAAGAGGCAGGCGCAAGTCGAAGAGGTAGAACCAAGCACGCAGGGGTAGGTCCAGTACGCAGGGGCGGGTCGAGTACGCAGGGAAAAGTGGAGGGGCGAAGTAAGGACAGGGGAAAGAGAAGCTAAGAGGGGTCCAAGATCAAGACACTTCGGAGGTGCCAGCGTACAGATGCCATTTATACGTTAGTCCTGTAGTTTATACCATATGTTATGTATCGAAATAGCTACAAATATGACCTGAATATTATATTTTAACAGATTCTGTAGACTTTTTAATATCTTATCTACGAATATAGCTACAATTGCCATTTGTACATTGATCGATATTTTCTGTACAACCGTGATTTATAGATAATTCCATAGTCTATATATAGAAATCGCTATGAAATCCTCCCGTATCCTATATATGAACAATTTCAGCAGGAATTTCCATACATCAGATATGGACCAAGGTATCAAACAGATTTGAATATGATCTATAAATTATTTCAGTAGGAAGACCAATATCTTATCTACAGATATCGCTGCTGGAAAACTCCGTAGATTATCTATCGGTGAATTCCGTAGCGTGACCGATATCTTAGCTATAAATATTCTTATCAAAAGTTTGTGTATATTATCTACGGATCAATATTCCGAAATTTCCCATATGTAATTCTGTAGCCAACATATAGAGATTTTCTATAGTCATCGCCCGATCATTGCCCGCTCATTGCCCGCTCATTGCCCACTCATCGCCCTAACATCCGGCGTTCATGAAATATTCACTGTCCGACTGGCGGGAATTCAATGTCCTCTCCGAGAAATACACGCAGAAATACACGGGAAGCCACGCTGAACCGCGCGAAGCCATATAGGAACTTGAAGGCAAGAATCAACGAGGCGAGGCGAGGACGGAGGCCGCGCACGGGATGCGGGATGTCGGACGGTGCTCGAGGCTCGAGGGCGGTGCTCGGGGTAGAGGGCGTGGAGTAGAGGGCGTGGAGGGAAGCAGGGGAAGAGGCAGGCGCAAGTCGAAGAGGTATAATTAAGCACGCAGGGGCGGGTCGAGTACGCAGGGAAAAGGTCCAGTACGCAGGGTAAAGTGGCGGGGCGAGGTAAGGACAGGGGAAAGAGAAGCGAAGAGGGGTCCAAGAGCAAGAGGAGGAGCAAGCGCACACGACCTGGATTGATGACGTCATGACCCCGGCCGCTGGTGAGGCTGGGCGGAGGCGGAGGCGGAGGTCGGCGTACTTACTACATAGTACCAAGGTGTACCAAGGTGTGGTGAATGCGGCGGCTCGTTCGACGGGGTTAGAGTGAGTGAGTGAGTCCGGTGGCGGGGGGCTGTGTAGTGGGTGGTTGGGTGTAGCGTAGGAGGGACTAGCGCGTGCGCAATTGAGACGCAGATCATAGATGGATAAACCCGCAGCACATCTCCGAGAAACGAGTGGGTGGGCATATTAGTCGGCGGGTGGTCCTCTCCACGCGCCTTACTCGACGCTTCTAACCCCGCCCGACTGGGAGCAAAGGGCCGGCGCCATTTGGGAGAAGGGGCGGTGCATGGCCACCTCCGCAAGCCCACAAGTCTAAGAATCAGAAGCCTGGGCACACGCCCACCAAACCCAAATCCTTCAAGTTGAAATAAACGTTCAAACGTGCGTCGGTTGTCCCGCCCCCAACCGACGCACGTTCGCCCCTGCAGCCAATCACCTCCTTCCCCCGGGCACCTTCGGGATTCACACGCGCGCTTAGGGCGAGCGGGCGTCGGGCCGGGGGCGCCAAGTGTGGATTACGCGAAAGAGGAATGTTGACGTCATCTTTGGAGGGCACGCGAGCGTGATTTTTTTTTTTGGGCTTCGTTATCTCTTCCCCCTTCCCTTCCCTTCGCTCTAGCTCTAGCTCTAGCTCGCCTGTCGTCGTTTTAACCTGTTCGTTCACTGCTTTTGGACACGCTCGTCTCCCCGAGCACTTTGCCTGTCGTCGTTAGCAGAGCGACGAAACCCCTAAGCACAGCGACGAACCCACTAAAACACAGCGGCTCACCACCAACCCAACAGCTCCTCGCCTCGACCCAACGGCGACTGCGACTCAGCTCACCAGCCCACATACCCAGCCCGCGATAGAGCGCAAGGCGACCCCGGTCAGCGATCCATAGGTGCGTGCTCCCTTAACCCTCTGTGTTGGATAGACGGCTGATGCTATCGCTTTTTCTTCTCTCCTATCCTGTCCTGTCCTGTCCTGCCCTTCCCGTCACGTCCTGTCCTGTCCTATCCTGTCCTGCCCTGTCCTATCCTACCTGTCCTATCCTGGCCTGCCCGTGCCCGTGCCCGTCCTGCCCGTCCTGCCCGTGCCCGTGCCCAACCCGTTCTCATCGTCCCGTTCTCATCGCATCTTCCCCCATCTTCCCCTTCTTCCGACCCCGATCTCGAACCCGCCTATCACCTATCGCACCGTCTCCCGCACCGTCTCTCCCTCCCTGTCTCCCCCTCCACCCGCCGTCTCCATCCAACGCCACCCTCTCCACCCAACGCCATCCTCTCCACCCAACACCAACACCCCCGGGCCCGGCTCGCGCCTCGCCTCGCGTGCATCGTACCCTCTTCACGCTTCACAATTCGACACGGTGTCCCTCGAACGCGTCGCCCCTCGAACGCAGACAACTCGAGGCAGACAATTCGCAACAGACAACTCGCAGCGGACAAACAGCCAACTCGTAACCGCAACAGCCAACGCAAACACAAACAGCCAAACAGCCAACCAGCCAAACAGCCAACACAATGCCCTCTTCTACCCTCGAGTCCCAAACGGCGCACCAGCGCCCCTCCGTCTCGCATCACGCTCTCAACCCCTCCGTCTCCCACCACCCTCTGGACCCATCCGTCTCGCATCACGCTCTCGACCCCAGCTCCCCCGCCCCTAGCCCATACGCGCACAAGCAAACCCCATCTAAAACCCACATCGAAGTCCAAGCGCACAGCGCCGCCCCCTCGGTGCACAGTATCAGCTCGGTGCACAATAAGACCAATACTAGACGAACCCCGACCGACCTCGAAGACTTCGAGCGGCACACCGGGCGCCCCGCCTTCGTGCTCAGCGTAGCGGAGGTGAAGTTGTTGGGGATCGCGGGGGTGGGCTTTTTTTTGGATGGTGCGTTTTTTTTTTTTTTTTTGTTTTGGTGGTTTGAGTTTCCTTTTTTTTTTTGTGGTTTGAGGATGGTGGTTTGAGTTTCTCTCTCTTTTTGGTGGTTTGAGTTTCGATCTTTCAGTACGCGTTTTTTCTTGCGATCTTTTAAAGATTTTTCTTGCGATCTTTCAAAGGATTTTCTTTTTTGTTTGAGAATGGGTTCTTTTTGGTTGAGAATTTTCTTTTTTGGTTTGAGAATGGGTTTTTTTGGGGTTGGGTTGGGTTGGGTTGGGTTCCTTCCGTCTACGGCTGCGAGGCCGTTGCGCTCAGCGATGACGTTGGCGAGGACTTTGACGGAGACGACATAGGCGAGGACGTCGACGGAGACGACGTAGGCGAGGTCGACGCGATACACCGGAGTTCGTTGGAGACGGGCGCGGACGTCGGTGAATTGCCTGCCTGCTTGCGCGGCGGTGTTGGCGTTGGTGCGTTGGCGATGTTGGCGTTGGTATGTTGGTATGTTGGCGTTGGTATGTTGTAGTTGAGCTGCGAGCCATCGCCCGTTGCCCGTTGCCGATGGCGAGGGACGGTGTCGAGGACGGTGTCGAGGACGGTGTCGAGGACGATGGCGAGGGACGATGTCGAGGACGGTGTCTTTCGATGAACAAGGAACGTCCTTGCGTTCGTCGCTCTGCTTCTGCGCTGTCGCCTCCTTCCCCCGCTCTGATCCCTCCCTGTCCTTCCCCGTCCTTCCCCGTCCTTTTCTCCCTTCCTTCATGCCCTCGCTTCTCTTTCATGCCCTCGTTTCCCTTTCATGCCCTCACTTCCCATTCATGCCCTCGCTTCCCTTTCATGCCCTCACTTCCCTTTTCCCTTATTCCTAACTGGCTGATACGCTTCCTGATACACTTCCCGAAACACTCGCTGACGCCCCTTTCTTTCCCTTCACAGCCTATGATCTGTTCATCATCAACGTAAGCCCTTGCCTCCTCTCCGCTTCCCTCCTCATTCTCATTCTCTTCCGCCTCCCCTTCTTCTCGTTCTCTTCCGCCTCCCTCCTCATTCTCTTCCGCTTCCCCTTCTTTCCTTTTCTTCTTCTGCATTGTGTGTTGTGTGTTGTGTTGTGCGGTGTGTTGTGCGGTGCTGATTGTTTTGATCCTCCTACGCTTTCTTCCGCAAATGCCTCGCCTTACGTCGTCCGCGCGTCCGCCGCTCGTCCGCCGCTTGTCCGCTCGTCCTACTCGTCCACACACGGCCAACGCATCGTCTGCGTCCTGCGCATCCTACGCATCCAACGCACATGCTTCACCACACGCGTCCGATCCAACGCATCCTCCACCTCTGGATCCGATCCTTCACATAAACGCACATGCGCATTCCTCGCCGTTCTCGCACCTCGCATCTCGCGCTTTCGCCGTACACCCTCGCACCTCGCGCTTTCGCCGTACACCCACCCACCTCGCGCTTTCGCCGTACACCCTCGCATCTCGCGCTTTCGCCGTACACCCACCCTCCCAATCTTGAACGCCTCGCGCATCACATTCCTCTGCCTGCATATCGCATCCTACGCCTGCGTTTCCCTGGAATTTTTTTTTTGTTGTGTCTCTCCTCGCTATTCTTTTTCGTAACGCCGCTTTTCTGTTTTGTAACGCTGTTCTGTTTCGTGACGCCGCTATTCTGTTTCGGAACGCCGCTATTCTTTTTTCGTAACGCTGCTATTCTTTTCGTAACGCCGCTTTTCTTTTTCGTAACGCTGCTTTTCTGTTTCGTAATCTCTCTTCTTCTTCGTAATCTCTCTTCTTTTTCGTAACGCCGCTATTCTTGTCTTTTTCGTAACGCCGCTAACAGCCCGTAGCCACCATGCTCCAGTACAGACTCTACGGCGGGGCGCACCTGCCCGCTCACTTGGAGGGCTTCATGAAGGCGGGGGCGAATATTGGGAGTGTTATTGGGCAGTTTGGGTTTGGTGAGTTTCTTTCGTTGTATGAGTTTTGAGGTTTCTTTTTTTGTATGAATTTTGAGGTTTCTTCTTTGGTTTGGGTTGGGAAGGGGATTTTTTGGGGGTTTGAGGAGGTTTCTTTGGTTTGGGAGAGGTTGAGGTTTTTTGGAGTGGTTTTTTTGGGGGGTTTGAGGAGTGGTTTTTTGGTTCGAGTTGGTTTTTTTTGTTTTGTTTTCTTGCTTTTTTTTTTGGTGGTGAGAGACGGTGTTTTGAGAGAGAGCGTTTTTTTGAGGGGTGGAGAGCTTTTTTTTTTTGAGGGGCGAGCGAGGGGCGGCGTGGCGTGGCGTGGCGTAGCATGGAGGCGAGGAGTGGAGACGATGGTCTGAGGCTACCGATCGATTGACGCGTCAAGGGCTCGACAACGACGACGACGATGATGATTTCGGTTTGAGGCGACCGAATGAGGGGATTCGTCTGCGGCTGTTCCTCGTCGTCGTCTCGTTGCTGTTGTGGTCTTTTGTCGTCTTTCGTTGTTTTTGACATCTGGAGCTCGTTCGTTTTCTTGGCCAGGTGAGGCGAGGCGGCGAGGAGGGGTTTCTTTGGCGTCGCGGAACTGTTTTAGGCGTCGGCTTTGTCTCTTCGATGCGTCTGATTTGCGCTTTGTTGGCGTATGGTCACGAGGAGGCATTTAGGCGTTATTTTTGACTCGTCTGCCTCCTATTTTTTTTTCTTCGAGTGATCCATTTTTTTTTCGGTGGTGGTATGAGGCACCCGTGACGGCGGCGTCTTTTTTCTTTTTTTTTTCTTTTTCTGCCCCAGTCGACGACAACAGCGGGCGCGGCCCAGCCTTCCTCGACGCTCGTCGGCGGCCTTCGTCCTTCGTGTCTTCGTGTCTTCGTCTTTCCCCTTCCTTGTCGCTCGTCGACTTCTCCAATTCGATTTCTTTACCATATCGACCTCGATCTTGAATGCGCGCTGACTCGCCTTGGTATATAGGATACGCCGCCGATGCCCTAGGGCGCAAAGCCGTCTGTACGTCCCCTCCTCCCCTCTATCCCTCCCATATCATAAAAGCTGACTCTTTTCCCCTTCCTTTCCTGCCTTCCAGACGGCAAAGAACTCATCCTCATCATCCTCGCCACCATCCTCACCATGACCACCCCCACCGGCTCTTTATCCCCGGACAACTGCCTCATCTACCTCGGCGTCTTCCGCATCCTCCTCGGGATAGGCGTCGGGGGCGATTACCCTATGAGTGCGTCGATTACCAGTGACAGAGCGAATCTGAGGAAGCGGGGCACGATGCTGGCGTATATCTTCAGTAATCAGGGCTGGGGCAGTTTCGCGGGGAGCGTGGTGACGATTGTGGTGTTGTTGTGTTATAAGGGGACGATGGAGGCGGGGCATACGAGTAAGGTTGATGGAGGTGCGTGGCTGTTTTTTTTTTCCCTTTTTCGTTTCGTGCAAGAATCCGGTCGCTGACGCGTGCGATGTGAATCTCAGTCTGGCGCATCATTGTAGGCGTGTCCCTCGTCCCTGCGTTCGCCACGCTCTACCAGCGCCTCACCCTCCCCGAGTCGACGCGGTATAAAGACCAGAAGGCCCTCCATGAAGCGCATTTGGCGGATGCGGCGGGTCTTGGGGGAGTGGGTGGGGAGGAGGAGGATGAGGAGGATGAGATTGCGAAGTTGAAGGCTGCGCAGCGCAAGGAGGAAGAGGAGGAGGAGGGGAAGGATATGACGAGGAAGGGGTTGGATATGTACCCCCCTCCTCCAGCGACGATGAACACCTACCCGCCAACCCCCCACTCCAACACGCCGACGAGTGGGAGTGCGACTCCGAACGGCAACGACAGCTCCACGCGCGTGTCCTCCGAGTCCAAGTCGCGCCCTAGTTCGAGGCTTGGGAAGATCTCGGACGCGGACGTGGATGTGGATGAGTCGACGGCGCCTGTGGATTTGATCGTGAAGAAGAAGGCGCATTTCAAAGGTGTGTGTTGGATGGTCGGTTGGCTTTGAATGACAGCGATGCTGATGGTTTTTGATGTGGATGATAGAATTTGTGGTCTACTTCTCCGAGTGGAGGCATTTCAAGCTGCTGTTGGGGACGTGTGTGTGTTGGTTTTTGTTGGATGTTGCGTGAGTTTATCTCCTTTCATGTCTTCTTCTAGGCAATTTCCACTTGCTACCGCATATTCTAATCGACCCCCTTCCATCGAACAGGTTCTACGGCATCAACTTAAACCAGAACGTCGTCCTCCAACAAATTGGGTACGATGGCTCTACGGGCTCGCCCTGGACGCGTCTCTTCAAGATCTCGACGGGCGGCATCATCATCACTGCTTTGGGATTCGTGCCTGGTGAGTTATTTTCTTGTCCTTTCCCTCGCGAGGGGCGGTCTCCGAGTGATGATGCTGACGTTTGAATATGTTTAGGATACTACGCCTCCATTCTGACGATTGAGATCCTCGGTCGAAAGTGGATTCAGATCCAAGGGTTCTTGCTCGCTGCGCTCTTCCGTGCGTCTTTTCCCTCTCCTCAGCCAGTTTTACCTAATGATATTTTACTTCATGTTTTTAATGATCAAGTGGCCATCCTCGCCGGCTGCTTCCACACGCTGAGCAAAGTCGCGTTTATCGTGTGCTTTGCGTTCTTGCAGTTCTTCTTCAACTTTGGGGCGAATACTACGACATACGTACGTGCTTTCGCTTTACCCCTCCTTCCTCTACTCGTACTTCTTCAAAAGCAGAAAATCTAACGCAAACTCCTCCTTTCCTCATAGTGCTACCCCGCCGAAGTCTTTCCGACACGCTTCAGAGCCTTCGCGCACGGCATCAGCGCTGCGATGGGCAAATGCGGCGCCATCGTGTCCGCGCTCGCCTTCAACACACTCTCGAAGAAGATCGGCACGCCCGCGTGTCTCTGGATCTTCTTTGGCTGTTGTATATTCGGAGCTTGTGAGTCGCCTTCTTCCTTCCTTGAGTTCATGCTCTTGTGGTTCTGATCGGTGTTTGCTTGCTTTTCTTTTGGCGTAGTGTTCACGCTCCTGTTGCCTGAAGTTAAGGGCTATGACCCCGACGCCGTGCTCGCTGAGGAGATCCGCGTTAGACGCGCGGAGCGGAATGCTGCAGCCGCCGCTGCGCATCTGAACTAGACCTGAGGACCATGATATCGGCCGCTGAGGCTTCTTGCGTTCGTTTGTCTGGATAGATGAACGGAACGTCGTCCGTAGAGGTAGAAGGCGAAGAAGTCAAGAAGAGATTCAGGTGTAGGAAGGTCTTCAGATGGAGGTAGCGGTGGAGGTTCAAGGTAGAGGGTGGTCTGGATGTAGAAGTCGGAGAAAAGCAGCGTCTTAGGAGTGACAGACAGACAGATGAAACTGCAATTGTAACGAAACGCATACGAACTAACGCTAACGCATTCATATCACAATTCAAGTTGTAAAACTAACTAATCTACTCTTATTCTGATTTGGGATTTCGTCTGTCGTGTGTTTGGTGTGAAGATGACTGGCCGAAATTGTGTCAACATTCTACGTTCGTTGTTAGCCCAACGCATTCAAATTAACCTTGTTCAAAGGTCCACTGGATGCACGATGATGTTGAGCTTGCGCTTGCGAAGGCCTCTGAGTACGTGAAAGCGAGATACAGTAGCTAATTTACAGTGCAAAATCACCATGGGTGCCTCCCTCCCTCTACACTGTGGAATTGACCTCCGTCTGCCTCGCGTGTTGACTTTGTTATGATGTCTACCAGCATCCCCGCAGCGATGCTGGGGGCACGCCACATGTCCTTCATCTGCTCGGCAACTTGGCCCGTTGTATCTGCGGCAATGAACTCCTTTGCTGTCGAATTTGCACAAGGTCAGTTCCCTAAGAAAGAGTGATGACGTGGAGGTACTTACCCATGTCGGTATATACAGCACCAGGGCATTGAGGAAAGACGACTGTGTTCGATGTAATTAGGGCTTAAATTATACAATGCATATGGCATCGAGCCGTAGCACTCACTCAGCCATTCGTTCTCGAAATGTATCTTTCGGGTGACCCAGTTTAGCGCCGCCTTACTGACACCGTAGGGCGAGGCATCTTTTGGTCGTGGCGGCCTGACCAACCCCATGCTGCCGGCCAAGGAGCTGATGGGAACAAATCGCGGAAGTGGACTTTTTCTCAGTAGATCTCGGAAGGATTGGAAGAGAATGATTGGGCCTAGGACATTCACCTAGGATAAGGTTCATCGACCGGAGAGTAAGCATGCTTAACTTGGGATCAAACTTCAAATCGACACACCAAGAAATGTTCTTCGAACTTCTCAGCGGGGGTCTCTTCCACTCGACCGACATAGTTGTTGATGGCTATCGAAACCGTGCGTTAATGAAGCAACGAGGTGCTACTAATAATTCGAGTCAGCGAAAACTCACCAGCATTGGCTATCACAGTATCAACCCGTCCATGCTTCTCACCAATTTCCTTTGCAAGAGCTTCGTTCCCTTCTTTGTCTCCAGCAACGTACTTGACGATCTCAATTCGTCCTGGATATTTAGCCGCCACTTCGACCAGTTGAGAAGCACCCGAAGGGTTACGAGCACCGGCGTAGATAATGGCGGTCGGATCTTTCGAAGCAATATCATCCACGAGTGCTAGGCCTAGAGTGCGCTGTCAATTTATCAGGTAACAAGGCAAGCCATCGCCGCGACAGGCATACCTATTCCTCGCGAAGCGCCTGCGACGAGATAGATGAGAGGAGATGGGTCGGACATGACTCTCTGTTAAGACTGTGCGACGTGAGTGTAAGAACCCGCGATGTGTGTAAACTACTCACACCTGCCAGCTTTTATGTGAAGTCGTGTATTTTTGTCTTCTGAGTTCTCAGAAAACTTAGTCATACATATGCAGCGATGATTAGAAATGTGGGTAGGTTGCTGACGAGTCAAGAGCTTTTTTTGTAGCTGGATATTGGATCCGGAACGGCACCCGTGACGACAAGTTTTGACAACTATACTGGAGCCCAACTCTATCAGTACTTTGTCTGGCTGTCCACATCAACGCCAAACGTCAAGCAGCGTCGATAAGCTTGAATATTCCATCCGGACTCACCTCCTTCCGATATTAGTTCTCGACGAACAGAAAGGGGGATGGCCATCGAATGGGTGCAGCATAGTTGACCACTACTATGTAGTCGAGTTAACTGCTCGATGCCTCTTCTGGCTGCTAAAAATCACCTGAGACGCCATGAATCTAGCAAAATATGTTAGGAAGCCTTGTTCGTGGTCCAGCGTCAGAATTTGTATTTGGGAGGGGGGAAATTATACATTGATCACAGGTGAGGAGGGTATACATGTTACGAATGTCTCCGTGCAGTTCCTCAGTCCAGTTTCAATAGATTAGAGTAAATTATGGGGGCCTGGAGCTGCTCGTAGTCGGCAGCGCATCGCTGTCACGGTAGCAGCACTTCCCTCTTTCCAAGGCTGAGCGCCGCCTTCAACGAAAGAGACGATCAAAGCCTGTGCGCACCCAATACGGAAGCGACCATCATGGCGACTATACATAGCGAGCGAGTTAACAAAATTATTTATATGGTCAAGTCGACATACCTAGAGTGGTGCCATGAAGACCTGAGATGGCCGTCTGGATGCTGGTGCTCGAAGAAGTCTTCGTGTCGTTCGAGGCCGTGTTGGTGTTGGTAGGAGCGGTCGTAGTATCAGTCGACGAGGTGTTATCATCGACGGTATAACTACCCACATCAAAGAAACACAGAGATCAGTATCAAAATCGATTCACACAAACACTCAAAAGACAACGAAACAAAACTCACGTAAAATTGATGAGCGAAAAGTCGAAGACGTTTGGATCCGCAGTTGAATTGCGATTCGGCGACTGGCTTTTGATAGTCAGACTGATAGTATGTTCTGCCGTCGGGTCAAGGCCAGTTTTTGAGAACAGTGTTTCACAGAGGAAGGGTTTGGACTGGCGGAAGCCATCGACGTCAGTCGCGGTGCCGTCGAGAGTTACGGTGTACAGAGGGGAAAGGTCGAAGAGCACAGAGTTGATGTAGATAGCAGAGCCTAGGGATTGGAAATGGTTATGGGGACGAGTCAACGTGTAAAGAGTGCCAGAGTGACGCACCTTTGAACTTGAACGACGCTCCGCTGTTCTGACTCTGCCCCATTGCGACACTCGTCGTACACTCGGAAGGGATATTATAGCACCCTCCCTGTCCACCAACAAACGTTCCATCTGCGTTAACCTTGCAAATCAAAGCATCCCCGGCACCGCCCTGGTACTGTTGTATCAATTAGGATTATGCCGCACCGAAACATAGCTGTGCGTCGAGGGCTTACCTGGATGGAAGGATCAGTATCAACGACTGTGATATTTTTCTGCGCAAGGACAAGTTGCGCGCAAAGCGAGACGAAAACGAGTGTTGACAGAGCGTACATAATGAAAGAGTGGAGGGAAGAAGAGAGAAAGAGACGATCTGTCGTCGCCAACATGATCGTTCCTGTATATGTATGGTCTGTGATTTGATCCGAATGAGCCGTGCGGCGACCGGTGACCGCTGTACACTTCTATACCAGTAGATACTCAGCCAGTGCCACGATATCTGAATCCCCGAAGGCGACGAGCGCTTGGGCAGCGGATAGAGTCTTAGTTTCTATAGCTTGCTTCTATATTTCTCTTTCTAAAAGGCGCGGCGCCAGCCACCAATAGTAGAGGACGCCTTCGAACTGCTTGTTTCGATCTGCGCAAAAACGTCTGAATATGGGTCCGAGTTCAGGCGCAGGTCAAGGAGCATGGATCCGAACCTCAGAGAACTCGTCAGATTTACGCATCTGAATGTTACATTCCGAATGGCAGGCAAGAGGGCTGGCTACATTGGGGCTATGAATGAAAATTGTGATTCCGTAACTACAGAATGCACTTCCAGGCATAACATCACTTTCTCGAACCCCACTCCACACACTCCCGTGAGGCTATACCTTCGCCCATCATTGTTGAGGACAACCGTACTTGGGACATTTGGGAAATTTCCAGTGGCAGCAAGATTTTCAGACCAGTCAACTTCGTAAATGTCGTCGAGCTTGTTTAAAACGACAGTTATCGTCTGAAGGAGGCAGTCGGGGTCGTCCAGAGCAAGCCGCATGTCGGGATAATAATGGTCGGCAGTAAACACCTCGCGCACACCATCCAACAGAATAGAGCTGCCATCTTACTGAATTAAATCGCCATCTCATATCGTAAACGAGCTGAAGGCTAAGGGCGGAGCTGCGCGCAACTTGAAAGGTTGATGGATTCTGTGACTAGCTTAAGCTGAAGATAGGGAGGGCAGCGGAGTGATCAGATGAAGCAGGGGAAGTGTAGAGGAAAGAGATTGCATGTTGGATGAGAGAGACTGAGAGAGAGGGAAAATTCACAACGATAGAAGTCCTTGCCAAACAAACACCGGCACTTCCGTGCCGAAGCTCCATCGTCTTTAAGTCTTTCTCCTTGCTTCCTCCCTCCACCTTGACCCACACCTTCGCAACATGAATGAGCCTAGACCGAACGAGATTTGGGAGCTAAGCAACCCATATTAAAAGTTTAAAGTCAAAGTTTAGCATTGTGCTCCGAGCGCTAGAAGTCTATGGGTCCGCAGAAGGGAGGAAATATGAATCACCGTCTCAAGAGACTCGCTCGGCCAGTCCATTAATGTGACAGCTAGAAGAGAGGACAAGAAACAGAGTCCACAAGTATAAATTAAATGTTTAAGCTCTGGAGTTCATGTTGCCAGATGGTTTCTGACAACGCTCGCAAAATGAATCGTTTTACAGACGGATTGAGAACATACTTGTATTCGTACCTGCGAATAACTGATTCCTTTAACTTTATGTGCACATGCGAATATCTAGAACACTTCAACAAAACAAGGAGCGCCTACCGGCCAGACGCGAGGATCTGATTTATGTTTGAGCTTAAGACTGGCCAAGATCAGCATTTTCTAGTCGATGCCTATGTCTTGTGAGCGTACGAGGTGGCGTGTCGAGAACAAGTTGGGCGCAGTTCACCGGCCTCACCGACCCAGACGGACAATGTGCTACTACATTTACCGCCGTGTATGGAAATTGAGCAGTGCCGCAATACACGCAATCCTTTGCTTCGAGGGCGGTGCAGAATGTAGCGTAATACTTATATGGAAATTCGGTTGAAATAGTGGTAACCACTCCACTCCACGAGTGTGCCGCTCAATCGATCGACGCGCGTTGGCGGCCAGCTGTACTCGATCGAATTCTACGCGGAATCATTGTTTTGTTTCTGGAATGCAAGCGCTGTGCTTTCACTCCGTTTCCTTTTCAAGCTATGGAAATACAAGCCTTTGAAGCAACGATAGCAGTAGCCCTAATAAGGTCGGGAGTGGCACTGGTCATCAAATCTAGAGTCTAATCACATGGCTCATTATGTGAGCCACTCAAGTAGGATATCTCGCCGATTTGGTAAATGGTGCTTGGTGAACAAGTAATCGAATCGTTATGCTAGAATGACTACCTAATAGCTTCAATACAACTTACGAGCCTACGCAGCCGCTAGGCGAATTCCAGTTAAAGAAATGATTAATGATAGCGTACCGAAGTGTAATTAATTTGACAGCTGAGCGCTAAGCGACCCTGACGGCTGGGCGCTTAACTCTGAGACGTAGTTGAGGCCTTGAAAATACATCGGAGAGCCAGAAGTAAATCCTCTTATACATTATCGATGCTAGAGTGGCGTGTTAGCTAATATGACCGACAGAAAATCTTCCCAAAATGGTATTTCGTCAAAGAACAAAGGTCAAAGCACGAATGGCCACAGCCGAGGCTCCCTCCTGCTACCAAAGGCAGTAAGAATCATGGATTGCTTTTGAGCCACTGGGTCCATCGCTCCCGCTTTAGTATCTCTGCTCATCCGACTTCTTTACAGGGTAATAAGCCACATCCCTCGACAAATGAGGGAATATATTTCAATGCCATCAAAACCAATCCAACTTTTTTTTCTGAGGCGTATAAGTTCGAGCTGGGTGGGGTGCTTTGAGGCCCCATCCCACCGACAACCGTCGTTGTACCTTCTCCCAGAATCCTCTGCTCCTCCCTCCCGCCCTCCGTTCGCAGCCTCCGCTCGTGAACACCTCCTCGCACTATCCATCACCAACTTCTACAACTCCCTCCCCTTTTCGGACATGCCTGCCGACCGTGGCGAAGAACGTCACGTGCGTTGCGTTTCCTCTTCCCGGCGTCGTTACGGTTATTGTCTTCACGTCACTGACCTCGTCTTGTCTTTTATCTAGGACTGCCCTTTTGAAGACTGCACCCGTTCTGTAGGACGAAAGAGTGACTTGAAGCGCCACCAGGACATCCACAAACCGGAAACCAAGTAAGTTCACCATTACTTTCGCACTGCTAGTGGACAGCAGTTAACCGCTTGCTAGCAAGCGCTTTTGGTGCAGAGTCAAAGGCTGCGGCCATTCAGGCCGCCAGCAGAACAACATCTATGCCCACGAGTTGCGACACCAGTGAGTTCTACATGCTTCCCTCTTGGCTTCCCCGGTGCTTATCATCTCCCTTCCTTGAACAGCGGTATCTACACCCCTCCTAAACGCAGAAGCCCCGTAATCACAAAACCGCGCAAGTCGCGCAAAAATAAGGCCAAGGCTGCATCACCACTCTCTCTCGCCGCGGTGGCTCCTGTCCAACAACAGTTCAACGCCTTCGAGATTGCAACGCCCGCCAAATTCTACCCCGCCCCTGCTCCCGCTGCAGTTAAACAAGAGGAGATCGTTGACTGGCAGAAATATTTCGCTTTCCACTTCCCCAATAACAACCACGCCACCCCTATCCCGGGACGCACCCCCTCGCTCTCGCCACCCAACTTCTGGGACGCCTCATCGTCGTCGTCTTCAGCCTCCTGGCCTAAGACCCCCGCACCCACCTTCGATTACCAGCAAGCCACATTCGAGCCTGCTCCTGTTCAACAATCAAAGTACCGCTTTGTAGAGTCTCCCTACTCGTTCTTCAACGTCGCCCCTAAGGGTCAGGCCACAATCGAGGAGCCGGCCCCCACCCCCGTTGAGTCGTCGAACTACAGCCTTGTGTCCCCCCAGCTGGTTTCCCGTCACTCGCTCGACGTTGCACCTGCATGTCCCGAGGTCGCTCTTCCTCCTCTTCCTGCTAAGGGAAATACGTACATTCCTCAAGACTGGAACCCCATTCCTACCTCAGTCAACCCAGCATCTGGCCTTCCGGTGCCCATGCCCTTCGACGCCTCTCTTCGAGTTCCTCAGCCGACGTACTTAAACTCACACAACGCGCACCACAACGTCGCCGCCCCTGTCAATGTCTATCCTAAGTATAACCAGCATCAACCCAGCTACACTACCGCATACGTGCCCGCACCCGAACAACCTGAGCCAGCCCTCGAATTCCCTCCCTATGTCGCTGAGCCGGAACCACAATTCGACGTTCCTCTTTTCGAGCCGGAGCCGATTGATTTCTTCAGCTTTGACTTGAGCCTGAATATCAACTACTTCGATTCGGTCTTGAACGGGCTTTCTATTCCAGGGTTCCCCTTCCTCTGATCTCGGGTCTTATTGACTTTCCTCGCGGTCTCTGGTTCTGGTTCTGGATGTGATATCGTCCACAATTTCACAGAATCTATTCCCTCTCTATGTCTCGGTCCCATTTTTAAACCTCTCCTCTCAACTTTCGTCTCCACTCTCCGCTCTACTTTATCTCTCTATCTCTATCTCTCGAACAAACAAATCATCCAGCAAAACCTGTAGCTGTGATAGGATCCCGAAATTCCTGTACCATATCGTCTCTTTTCCTCTCTCTCTCTGCCTCTCTCTGCCTCTCCGTCTCCATCCGTCTGCCTATTTCTCTCTATTTCTCTGTCTTCTCTCTTTTTTTTCACACTCCAGCGAAACCTGTAGCTGTCGAGTTTGTACTATATTTCTTAGACTTTCGTTCTCTCTCCTCACTCTGTGATTACGAGTGGACGAGCAAGATGTAATCCTAGTCCCTTGTGTGCTAGTGTTTTTGCCGCCCGTCTCTAGTCGCGGGTGTCTTTATATCTTACACGTTCTTGTAGCGTTTCGATTTCGATTTCGCCGTGAATGTACTGTTCATAGAATACTTTGTACATTTCAAAGAATTTCAATTTTTGCCGCCTATTTCTGTGTGATCCTAAGAACATAGGAACACTTTATAGCTGCCTATGGTCGCTTTGGTGCCACTCAACACGATACTTTTTTCTTTCTTTCGTAGCTTCGACACATCTATTCTTTATATCCACCCAACCATCTCACAACTGTACGACCACCGCAGGCCTCATCCCACGCAAAAATATTGGAGCGCCAAGTTTCTACCCCCATTTACGCGCCCGCTCCAGTCCGACAGAGCCGCAGGCCTGCAATTTATCTATACAGCCCATTTCGGAATGCCCCTAAACAATTATCCAAGGGGATCCTACTTACTCTATATTGAGAGTACGCACATTGGGCCAACGTCATCGTTTAGAATACAGAAAGAAAAGAGAGAAGATCGCCAAATAAAATAGCCTAATCAACCAAGAATATGATGGCGTAGAGAGAGCTAGAAACAGCGATATTTGTGCGAAGGAGGTATGTGATCCCTATGAGCATAGACAGGTATTAGTAGGGCCTCGTTCAAGGACGCGCGACACCTACTACATATACTTGCTCTGCGTCAGACCACGGAAGGTCGCACTCCATAATACTGACAGATATTTGGCAGACGGGACAAGTATTCAAACGTATTTTCTGTGCTTTCCGCATTCTGGGGGGTGATTTATCTTCTCAGCAGCCAATTATGTTGCATACTCTACATTCAGTGTAAGATTCGCACATAGGAAGATACATGATGGAGGATGGTGGACATGGAGCGATGACGGCATAACAATGTAAGTAAATAACTTGAGTACCATCTAGCAAGCGATCTGAGCGACAATCTAAGGATGAGAGAGGCTCCCAAAAGATGAGAAAATAGAAGGTCTTTGGGAGAGCCATTAACGTCAAGAAAGCACGCTCGAGTCAGAAATTTGAAGTTGGCACACACAAGTCACAAGAGCGCACGAGAAGATATCACTGAGGTCCAATCACAAGCGCCCAGCTCTGTGTTCGTTTTTCCAACGATGGCGCTAATAGTAGCTGCACGTACGTGTGCTAACATCCCTTCGTCAACCTTCGCCAGCGGCGTAGGTACACGAGAGGGGCGTCATACGAGAAACGACAGGCCGAGCCGGGCGTGTGTGGTCCTCCGAGACTCTCCACTTGTATGGTCCACCGGAACGATGAAGCACGGACTACGAAGTAGGGAACGGCCAGAAGTGACTCCCGGTAGGACTTACGAGCACATAGGATGGAAAGAGGGGGGAGTGAGCTAGATACGGGATGTGGATGAGCGACGTGTAAGTACGAAGGAGAAAGGCTACACAGTAACAGAAGACTCACAGGAATATGAACCGAATACATATTCCAAATCACCATCATGTTCTCGGGTGGTGTATGCCGTGTCCGACGACAAGCGGCTGGAGATAGTCTAAGCGCATTCTATTTTGATACGGTAAGCGAGGTTCCATGAACAGAATGGGGCCATAGCGTAACTCGTGGGAGTCATGGGGAAGAGAGATTGCAACGGCAGGCAGAGCAAGATGAATAGAGCACCAGTGAGTCTGTGAGAGAGTGAGATCGATCATCGAGTAGGGCTCTTTGCAGTGGAAGGGATAGACAAGGAAGCACGGAGAGGGAGGGTGATGTGGCGTCCTTAGCTCCTCAACTACTGATCGCCTAGTCTCCACAGTCCGAGGAAGCGTACCTGCGCGGTTGTTGCAAAGAGCCGACATCGACATGTCGCGCAGCCAGAATGCGATGGACGCGGATAGTTTTGATATGAGTATGAGGGATATGGCACGAAAAAAAGAGATAGACTGGCAGGCTTCTGCTACGTGAGCGAAAATTCGAGTCAGTAACAGGAGGTGCAGACCTACGTAGGCACAGGAATCTATTGGAGCACGATGCAGGTGCTCTGAGCTTGAAGAAGAGGCTTCAGAATCAACTCAGAATGACAAGCGAAGGGTTTGATAGAGGACGCAAGGACACGAGATTGACGTTATTGTAGGTGCAACTCGACTATGAATGAGGCGAAAGGGAGGTAGATGGAGGCGATCCTGGACTGAATCGATGAGGGAGCGCACACAGAGGATGCGAACTGGCGTGAAGAAGGCAAGAGAAAAGAACGTCGATGTGGAGGGAAAGAACAACCGGCATAAATCGGTCCGCACATCGCACCGACCGTGCGAGCGAGGAGGGGTTTCCTTTCGACCACCATCTCGCATCCTTATCGTCCCCAGCGCCCCATCTACAGTCTCCCTCGAAAAGCCCTCTGTGACGTGCACACAGTGTTTTTGTCTGCATTACATGGGAGCAGACATGAGTTGAATTCCTCTGCTCTCTGTGGACGCTTTGCCCTTCCTAGTATGTTCGCTAATACACAGTACAGCTGCACGATCTCATTGACTGGCGCATTTAGGTGGCCTCTATCCTGATCGTGGCGTCTATAGACTATCCTCCACGGTACCTCTTGAATCTCTCTAGGACGATGTTGAACTATAAAGTATCTATCCTCCTCTTGGACTCTCTCCCTCATTCTATTCCCCGATCGCCAATCGATCTCTTGACCTCAGGCCTCGCATCCATATTACGCCCATCAGAAGCACATATGCACTGGCACACGGATATTGGGCGATGAGGGGTAGCAGACGTCTGCGCATCAGCCAGGTGGGTTACGTTTCGTATCATCTGTACTGGCTCATGCTCGTTATGCCCCTGTACTAGTATCATACTCGTCGTCCACCGTGCTACCACCCAGCCTCATTCGCTATGCCGTGTCCCACCATTTATCGTCTCTGGTCCCTTCCTCTGATCCTTACCATCCGTGCATCCCTCCATGTATCTCTCCGTCTCCCTCCGTCCGATCTCATCCCCACCTGCGCCAATTCACGAGTCCACGGCAGGCGATCGACAACACGCCTTCCTAGTGCATCATTGGAATTAATCACATTGTCCTCGCATGCATAGTCAGATGTTCCATCTTTCGCTTTTGCCTCGTGGACGCTAAAGGCGAAGATGCATTGGTTATTTCGGGCTTTTTTATTTTCTTCCCATCCTTTGAACTTGTGCTGTGCACGGACTACAGTGGTGACGGAGGTCGCCGTACGCACTACCTGCATTCAAGCCGGCGTTACTGAATGCCCCATAGGTGCGCTTAGTCGCGCTGGCTTAAATAACCAAGGTATTCCGACCAAGCGGATACCTCTTCCGACTTCTGTGACGTCCCGCTCGTTTGCTGATTCTCATGCTCTGGTAGCCTGGTATGTTCATGGCATCGAATCTATTCTTGATTCTTCCACCTACGCAGGCAATGTCACCGAGTCGACGAGCGCTTGCGATGAAGTACGACACACCTTGCGTTGCTCGGGTTGATACACATTGTCTTCACGAGCATAGTCAGGTGTGTATGTCCGCATTCAAAGTCCAGCGCCGACGTTGACTCGGTAAGTGTACGTTCGAAGTCGGATCCACGTCTCATTTCCGCCGTGTCTCCATGTTTTCTTTATCTGATTGAATTCTACATCAGATCTTTGTAAACTTTGGATATGGGGCTTGGAGAAGGCTGCACTGCACTTTTTTCTTTACTACTCATCTGCTCTTGTCCCTCTCCCATCCTTCCTTTTTGCTCTCATACCCTATTTCTACGTGCCACGTTACGAGTCCATGCACCTGGCGATCGACAACGCACCTTCCTCCACGCACGCTTGGCCATCCTCACGAGCGTAGAAAGGAGTGTCTTTTGGATGCGAGAATTGTGTGGACTCTGACTGAGAGCGTGTCGGGAGTTGAGTCTTTTGGGAAAAGAACTCCTTAGACCTCCGTTTCCATTTCCTTTCTTCTCTTTCCTCCAATTCACCTTTTCAACATCGAACAGAACCCGCACTCCGCAGCGCATCGATAACCACGGTGAAACACACCTTATAAACAAGCGCTACATCGTCGCGCCATTTACGGCCCCTTCTACGTGCTTGCTTACATGGTCGTATTCATCTTCGAATCGACTACCTCCCACAACCCATCGCCATCGAGCGTCTGCTGCTTGAATTTTTTCTTTCATTGTCCCTCGATATTCGGCGCTTGATTTCATCTTCCTTTCGCCTCCATGCATGTTAGATTTTCCCACCCATTTTTGCCCCTTCTCCATTTGTGTCTCGTAGGGAAGCGATGCTCGTACGGAAACCTTACCGTCGTGTCGACGAGCGCGAGAATTTGCGACTCACCTTTCACTGTTTGGAAGGACACGAGCAAAGAAGGAAGTCGGTCGATTCAGTGAAGGCCGCGGCACATTCAAATGTCGTGTTTCATTCTGTGGCTCTGCATTTGTTTACATTTCCTACTCTACATTGTGGTTATGATATGTCCATTTCTGCTCGGAGTCAGGTTATCTCAAAACCCAATATACGAATTTTCAGTACTTTTCCCACTCAAATCAAATGTGAGGTCGAAACCGGTGGCGGGACAGGCGTTTGTACTGAGAAAAAAGTGGATACATGAGCGGAATGAGTCAAGCAATGCGAGAAGAAGTACCTGCCAGAGTACCATCGCAATACGCCTTAGATACTCGACGCTGGCAGGAGAGACGCGCAGCGCGGCGAGTTGAGCGAATGTCAAGGCAGTTTCTAGGCAGTGGACATGATCTGACGCCATTCAAGGGAGCGACTGTGTATATGGTGGAGGGCTGGACAGAGGAAGAGCACGGAGATTCAGACGACGTGCGCGTGAAGCTTTGAAGAGCGGGCCCAAAGGAAGAACGACATGGTGAGAGAGAACGAGAGAGAACACCCGGCATTTCGGTCCGTGGCTGCGGCTTCTCTCCCCTCACTCATTCTCCCTCTTACCCCGCCTATATAACACTTCCCGCCGATCTGAAGACTATCGTACGCAGCGACAGGTAGAGGTGCAGTCTTGCAGATGCTGGGCGGCAACGGTGGGGATGACATTCATGCACATCGGCCAAGTGTGGAGATACTGTGTCGTCCGCACCAGCTCATGTTCATACGTATGTCTTGTATACCGACATCTGCCCGTATTCTCTCTAGTACTGAAATTGTAGTCTCCCGATGTCAGACTCCGATATTCACTGGCACGTGCCCTTGAAGGATAGTCGATCAAGACGTTCATATGGAGTCTGCTACTACTGTACTATTACGACCAAGTGTTCACGATTTTTGGAAAAAATTCATTTCAAAACGGTCAATAATTTTCTTTTGATTTAAGGCGAATAAAAAAAAAATACTTTTTTTTCGTTGTGATGCGTGACGTGAACACTTGGTCGTAATAGTACAGTAAACGCGCCCCCGACATAGGCGTAAAACTTCTCCACGCTTTTACTCCCACGATGGGTAGCTCTTCAGCCAAATATATTCCCACGTCCCAACATGTGATCCAGTTGTGAGACGCGACGCTTCAACACCACAATCCCTGGGATGACCCTCGTCAAGACAGCTATCTGCTCTCAAAAATTAGAATTATAACTCGCAGTAGCATCTAATTTGAATATGATTCAAAAGATGGGCTAAAGGTGCCAGTGCGTTCTGTAAATACCCTGAAATGACTCCCTAGAAGTGTGCACAGACAGCAGGAGCAGGCCATTTGCATCAAAGTGAGTCTAAAGCAGGGAAAAAATATATAAATCACAATTAAAGAAGTATAATTCCTCATTACCTCTTTCAAAAGGTGACTTGACGCTCCAATTGCATTATGGCTGTCCAAGTGGGGAATATTCCCCGTAAAATATAGTTCCTAGTTTCCTTTTGCGCGTGAACTTTCTCAGTCTGTTGTAAGTGCGCGTGAACTTATATAAGGGCTTCTGCCTAGATTCAACGCATTTTTGGTATGCGCGTAAACATTTATGGGTGCGCGTAGAATATTTGAGTGCGCGTGTGGCTGTCCAAGTGGGGAAATATTCCCCGTAAAAATATATTCCTAGTTTCCTTTGCGCGTGAACTTTCTCAGTCTGTTGTAAGTGCGCGTGAACTTATATAAGGGCTTCTGCCTAGATTCAACGCATTTTTAGTATGCGCGTAAACATTTATTGGGTGCGCGTAGAAATATTTTGAGTGCGCGTGAACATTGTCGGGGTCCGCGTAGAGAAACACCAGTGCGCGGATATATTTTGGCCTTTTTTTCGAGTGCGCGTAAAAAAAAATGGGTTCCTGTCAGTGCGCGGAAACATTTTCAGTGCGCGAATTTCTTGTAGGCCGCAATGCCGTGATTAGCTAATTGATCCTTTTTCGGCACCGGCTAAAATGCCGGCGTTGCCGCAGCGGCGATTGATCTCCCTTATCTAATCGTGATTAGTGCTGCCCTCTCGCTCGTCAACAATGCCTCCGATTATGCAGCGAAGCACGCATCTACGCCTGTTTATGCCGTGAGATGTAACAGAATTATCTGAGATGAATGAGTAATGCAAGGGGGAGGCTGAGTGGAATACCTATAGTAGTTACACCCGGTTAGGTCACAGGAAAGATCACATGAATTACTGTGAACAGAGAGCCTCCTGGGTAAGAGTATAGGCATATAAAGTTGCTATATACCTCACATGTGACTAATCCAAAAGGTAGTGAGAGGTTGGTAGGACTCGGAGGGCAATGGCTTGGGCGCTTAAGTGGGTATTTTGAATCTCCGCTACGGCAACGCCGGCATTTTTAGCCGGTGCCGAAAAAGGATCAATTAGCTAATCACGGCATTGCGGCCTACAAGAAATTCGCGCACTGAAAATGTTTTCCGCGCACTGACAGGAACCCATTTTTTTTACGCGCACTCGAAAAAAGGTCAAAATATATCCGCGCACTGGTGTTTCTCTACGCGGACCCCGAACAATGTTCACGCGCACTCAAATATTTCTACGCGCACCCAATAAATCTTTACGCGCATACCAAAAATGCGTTGAATCTAGGCAGAAGCCCTTATATAAGTTCACGCGCAAAAGGAAACTAGGAATATATTTTTACGGGGAATATTTCCCCACTTGGACAGCCATAATGCAATTGGAGCGTCAAGTCACCTTTTGAAAGAGGTAATGAGGAATTATACTTCTTTAATTGTGATTTATATATTTTTTTCCCTGCTTTAGACTCACTTTGATGCAAATGGCCTGCTCCTGCTGTCTGTGCACACTTCTAGGGAGTCATTTCAGGGTATTTACAGAACGCATGGCCACCTTTAGCCCATCTTTTGAATCATATTCAAATTAGATGCTACTGCGAGTTATAATTCTAATTTTTGAGAGCAGATAGCTGTCTTGACGAGGGTCATCCCAGGGATTGTGGTGTTGAAGCGTCGCGTCTCACAACTGGATCACATGTTGGGACGTGGGAATATATTTGGCTGAAGAGCTACCCATCGTGGGAGTAAAAGCGTGGAGAAGTTTTACGCCTATGTCGGGGGCGCGTTTAGTAGCAGACTCCATATGAACGTCTTGATCGACTATCCTTCAAGGGCACGTGCCAGTGAATATCGGAGTCTGACATCGGGAGACTAGGAGCTAGCTGGGAAGGTTCCTTTGAGGTTCCTCTTCGCCAACCACCATGTTCAAAACATGCTCCCTCGCTGCTCTGCTTCCAATCTCAATGCATTCGTGCTCAGTCGGGCTTCGAAGCTATGCTTTTCTGCGTCGATGATACCGACGAGGTGCGTGAAGAACGTTATCGATCAAACAACGCGATCACTGACCCGTCCTCTGGACGCTGTCGCCCTCTCCATCCAGGCCTATGCTCGTCCTCCCACGTCTATGTCGCTCATACCTCGGCCCCTCTCCATTGCGAACCCTCCCTATCCTACTCTCTAGCCACACAAATGCTCGCTGTCCAGCCATCTGAGTCCGTACACTAAGTGGAATCTATCAGTATGCTGGACACAACCCGCTGAATGTGTACGTACTACCATGAAGCGAGGTCCAGCACACCACGCAGAAGTTCTAAAATAGGTATGGACTCTGCATGCCCCAGCCAGTGGGCCTTCCACTCGACTTCCTTGGTCGTCGTGCGATAAGAGAGGTGGCGGGATTGGTGTGCCTTTTCTTTGAATTCTTTCTTTCTTACTCCTCTTTTTCCATCCCTCCCCTCATCTCGCCCTCTACTGAAACTCTTTCAGGATTCAGGAGTCCGAGGTTGATGCATGATGCATGATGTTTCAGTCTGTACATACCATGTATGCTGTTTCCCCAGCTCACGTGCCGTCGTGTAACTAGCTTTTACAACGACCTGCCGCCTATCGTCCGCGCCTACTTTCATCGAGAAGCGACCTTCGGGCCTTCTCCCGGCCTACACAAATGTCCTCGTCATTTATGGGATACTGGAGAGCAATATCGCTATGTACGTTACTAACTTTTTTGCACCTCTTTTTTCAGTCTCTCTCACGTTCTCCCTCACTCCTGAGAGTGTGTTTGGGATGAAAGAGGTTTGACTCCCTTTCTTTCCTAAACCCCCCTTCTCTCGACTAACTCCCTACTCCAATTCCCATTTAGCTCATTATAGGCGCAGATTCTGCTGTCTGGCATCCGTGTGCGCCTCCTCTCCGACTCCGGATGCTACCACTATAACGCACTGGCCACACCTCAACGTGAACCACTCTACACTACGAGTCATGACCTCATGCTTCGTCCCTCCACGAAACCTCCGTCATCTTTCCTCCTCTGACGCACACCTCCACCGTCTTTGAGTACAAATTAACTTCAAGCCGCTGTAGATCTTCAACACGTCCACTTCACGCCCTCCTACAATATCCATATCATCAAGCACCGTGGCCTCGTCCACGACGTAGCGCAAGATCAGTGCAGCTCTCGCATACATTGCGCGTAGGAGTTGATTGGGACGATGTTCTGAGGTAATTGCGCTATGCCTACTCCGACGCTGTCCACCCCTCCCTTCAATTTCTCTCTTCACTTGTCATTCTCCTCTGTCTAGCCTCAGGCTCTCGCTTCTTCTTCCCCCTCTCTTCGACATTCGCTAATGATCCTCCCTAACAGGTGTTCCCCGCAACACGTCACAGCCATCATCTTCAGTCGCCATACTCGCTGGCACTCCCACTCTGATTTTTCTGGATGGGATAATGGATAAAACAGAAAAATGGAAAATGGAAGGCGCAGTTTTGCCGACCCGCTTTAACATTTGCGGCTTTAACATTTGCGGCTGGAAGGGAGGTGCTTTGGTAAGTTATTCTATTCCCACTCCCTTTCGTATTTCTCATTCCTCTTTGGTCCCTTCACATGCTTCTCCCTCTCGTGTCTCTCTCTTGTTGCCTTTTGACGAGTCCTTTCGACTCCTCGATCCCTGGGTCAATCACCACCTCGCTCGCTTCGTGGTCCCTCGTTGGAGTCGTTCATCTGCCTCTAGATCTCTTCGAGGTTCTTGCTGACATGGTCTCTCTTTTTAGGATGCGCCATCGACGACCCGGCTTGCAAAATCGAGTTTCGTGACTATGCTGCTGGAGGCTCCAGAAGCTTTCTCCGTGTTTGCCGCTGTGTCGAATGTACGGGAGGGAACATGTAGGACCGATGGGCTGACATCGAGGCTCTCTTTGTTTGACGGATTGGGAGGATGAAGAGAGCGTTGAGGTAAGTTTTTGGTTGGGTTTGGGGATGTCCTGTTCACTGTTTGCATTTTATGCAGGTTCGCCTCTATCACCCACGTCTCCGACGCGAACGATGAACGTGCTTTTACTTTCCCGACGTAGAGTTTATGCGCGGTCTAGGACTGTCGCCTCCGCCCGGGGTGGATGAGCCTTTGGTGAGTGGTCGTTCTTTTTCTCTATTTGCTTGCATGTCGTTCGTTGACCATTACACGCATGCGCGACTCCCATCTACCCACCGCATGGCCCCCGAGTACGGCCATGAGCACGTAAAGTACCGCATTCTGGGATTCGCGCAGACACCTTTGTCTTTATCCCAAGCTCTGTGGGTGGGTGGTTGGATGTTTTATTCGTCGACTTGGTGGCGATGGATGGGTTGACAGTGGGCTGGGGCTTATATGTGGATGCAGTGGGTGATTTGAATATTACGTGCTGTGTTTCTATGTTCGTTCGCTGGGTGTCTCTGAGTCCACGAATGTGCGAGGCATGGGGCCACCAGATTTTCCGTGTTGTGTTTTGGGGCGTGACACGCTCCTCACGCTACCTCACGCTACTTCCAGCTACTTCACGCTCCTTAGTCAATTGCACAAAACGGAGGCCCTGTGCTTCCAAATTCCTGTTAATTACTATCAATTGTATTCTACGGTGCTTTCTATGTTTATAGACCCTCGAACTGATTCAATTTTTGTTTCTATCTCGGTAAAATGAGTGACATAGGCAAAAATATGATACATGGCCAGTCAATTCTGAGCTTAATATGTCTTCCAGCTTTATCTTTAGATGTACACAATGTAAATACATTAATTATATTCCAACTACAAGCACTTCCAAAAAAATTTAGCTTTGTCTCGAGCACTTTCACGTTCAGTGCGACTGGGTTACATGTCACGTTATCGCTGTGACATACCGTTTGCTGAGCCACACACCTCACGATCTCGCATAGCCTCAAGCATTCAATAAAACTTCTCAAATAATACTATGATTTATCTGCTAGTTAATACCCTTCTTTACATCCATTATGCTGCCGTATCTCGAAAACATGGACACTTACTACCTGAGAAGGTGCAGCCAAACATTGGCAAACTAACCGGCGAAACCCAAAACATGTTCCCCAAAGAGGTATCGGCCGGTATGAACAAGTGTCAAGCAACGCCTGCCGCTCTTTGAAATAAGTTGAGAAATTTCCGGGCACATATGGTACTTCGTCTTATATCCCGCACGCTACCGCACGCTACTTCACGCTACCTCACGCTACCACTCACTGGCTACCACACATCCTCACGCTCATGCCCTCACGCTACCCTCACGCCCTCACGCTACTTCACGCTACTTCACGCTCCCTCACGCTACCTTCACGCTACTTCACGCTCCCACTAAATATCTGTGCCTTCAACTTTAGTACACACACATGTCTGTGAATGAATCTACTGCTCGAAATAAAGTAAAACTGTTCAGTGTATAAATTAATTGCCATAAACGGTGGAGATTACCGTATTTGGGTTCAAATTTTTGATCGAGAGGTCGGGGATGGTGTTAAAGCTTTGCACGATATCTTGATGATCTTGACTAAATACTGCAAGAAAAGAATTTTTATGCATGTTGTTACTCATTGAGAAACTAATCCAGCATTTTATTTTGTGAGAATATGGCTATCTTACTAGTTTCTATATTGCTTTAAGTAAGTCTGTGTACTTACAAGGTTTATTACGATCTTAAATGTCTTCGAAAGTCGAAAAATGATGCGGTAGTCCAGGATATACATGCCTAGCACTATTCAGACTGTCGGAGAGGTGGTAGAGCCTTTAAAACATAAGTAAGTTATATTTCGACTATGGTCTCGCACGCTACTTCACGCTACATGCACGCTACTTCACGCACCTGTCACGCTACTTCACGCCCCTCTCACGCCCCATCACGCTTCACGCTACTATAACACGGAAAAAAACAGGGGCCCCGAGGCATGGCACGCGGCATGTCGGTTCTTGCTCGTGAAGTCGATGGGCGATGGCCTGGCACCCCACTGAAGATACACTCTCCACAAGTATAAGGGGTCCCTCATACGGTTGTTATATGCGCACAATAAAGTTGTGGTTGGTGAAATGATGTTCCCCTAGCACGATGATAATCATCATGATTGTTCCGTGGGTACAACAAATTTGTAGTATAACATCGTCTCGTTCTGTGGGCACGATAAATCTGTATTTAGTCGAATATCATTCCCGTAGCATGATCTCAGTGCAAATTAAATTTTTGTTCTCAAGTTGTTCCTACAGTACGATGTCGGCCAAATTGGAATCATCGTGCCCAGGAAAGGATGCCTTTGTGATTTAGTAAATATCATTCCTGCGGCAATACACTCAGAGCTCCTGCTTCCCCTCCTGGCGTCCTCCATCTCGTCGAAAACTCTGTCCTGCCTAGAAATTTTTTACAGTCGACGAATTATGCGCTCCTTAGCGTGCGATTGGCGTGCGATGAATTTTACAGCGCGCGTTATTGTTGCACCCGGTTGGTGACGATTGTTTGTGCCGGACGTCACATGATTTTCTAGAGTTTTCGACGGTGGGGAAAAAAAGGTGAGTGCCAGCGCTTCCCTCTTTACCTTCATCATGCACCGTCTCTCAAACACTTCTGCTCGCTCCCTCCGCCGCGCGGCAGCCAAAGCCTCCAAGGCATCCGCTGCACCCGTTCTGACACGTAATGCCCACAAGGACATCAAGTTCAGCAACGACGGCCGTGCGAGTATCCTGAAGGGTGTTGACGTGCTCGCAAACGCCGTCCAGGTCACTCTAGGACCCAAAGGTATGCTTCATTCACGTCTTGTCTTCCCCCACTATGCTCACAGGATGTGTAGGACGCAACGTTATCATCGAGCAATCTTTCGGAGGTCCAAAAATCACGAAGGGTAGGTCACAGGCTGTCTTCTCCGTATGTCTCCGCTCACCCCTTTCGCAGACGGTGTCACTGTCGCCAAGTCTATCTCTCTGAAAGACAAATTCGAGAACCTTGGAGCTCGGTACGCTTTTTGCTTTTCTCTGTTACGCGTTTTCTGACTTTTTTTTAGCCTCATCCAGGATGTCGCATCGAAGACAAACGAAGTCGCTGGAGACGGAACAACCACCGCTACCGTCCTTGCCCGCGCCATCTATTCCGAGGGCGTGAAGAACGTCGCCGCTGGATGCAACCCCATGGACCTCCGCCGTGGCTCTCAAGCCGCTGTTGACCGCGTTGTCGCTTTCCTCTCTGCCCACACCAAGACCATCACCACCACCGCCGAGATCGCCCAGGTCGCTACCATTTCCGCCAACGGTGACACCCACGTCGGAAACCTCATTGCTCAGGCCATGGAGAAGGTCGGCAAGGAGGGCGTCATCACCGTCAAGGAGGGTCGCACGATCGAGGACGAGATTGAAATTACTGAGGGAATGCGCTTCGACCGTGGTTTCATCTCTCCCTACTTCGTCACCGACGTCAAGTCGCAGAAGGTCGACTTCGAGAAGCCTTACATCCTCCTCTCCGAGAAGAAGATCTCGCTTCTCCAGGACATCCTCCCTTCGCTTGAGGCCGCAGCGCAAGCTCGCCGCCCCCTTGTGATCATTGCGGAGGACATCGATGGTGAAGCCCTCGCAGCGTGTATCCTCAACAAGCTCCGCGGACAGCTCCAAGTCGCCGCCGTCAAGGCCCCCGGTTTCGGGGACAACCGCAAGAGCATCCTCGGTGATCTTGCCATCCTCACTGGCGGGACCGTCTTTACTGACGAGCTCGACATTAAGCTCGAGCGCGCGACCCCCGACATGCTTGGTTCCACTGGCTCGATCACCATCACCAAGGACGACACCATCATCCTGAACGGTGCTGGAGCGAAGGACGCCATCGGCGCGCGCTGCGAGCAAATTCGCTCGATCATCGCTGACCCCACGACATCCGACTTCGACAGGAGCAAGCTCCAGGAGCGTCTCGCGAAGCTCAGCGGCGGTGTTGCTGTCATCAAGGTCGGCGGTGCCTCCGAGGTCGAGGTCGGTGAGAAGAAGGACCGCTACGACGACGCGCTCAATGCCACGCGCGCCGCCGTCGAGGAGGGTATCCTGCCTGGAGGCGGAATCGCCCTGCTCAAGGCCACCCTCCAACTCGCCACCACCTCACCCTCCGCTGGTGCCGGCTCGACTTCCTCCCCCGTCTCGCCCACCGCCGTCCCCATCGCCACCGCCAACTTTGACCAGGAGCTCGGTGTCGCCATCATCCGCCGCGCGCTGACCGGCCCCGCGCGCGCCATCCTCAGCAACGCCGGCGAGGAGGCGTCCGTGATTGTCGGTGCGCTCCTCAAGACCTATGGTGGCGAGGACAAGTTCGCTTGGGGATACGACGCTTCCAAGGGCGAGTACGTTGATATGGTGGCGAGTGGGATCGTTGATCCCTTCAAGGTCGTGAGGACGGCTCTCGTAGACGCTGCGGGTGTTGCGAGCTTGTTGACTACGAGCGAGGCGTGCGTCGTCGATGCACCTGAGGAGGAGAAGGGCCCCGCTGGCGGCATGGGTGGAATGGGAGGCATGGGCGGTATGGGAGGCATGGGTGGATTCTGAGCGAATGAAGCTGACGATGTGGCGTAGCCTTAACGGCTGCCCCCGACTTCGCTGACCCCCACCCCCTAGTTAATGACGCTGCAAAAGTATCTCGTACATACTATCTACTCTTGCTTTTATTATTTTGTTATTGCTTTTTTTGATCTCGTATCGTGCATTTACCCCCGATCCCCACCTGCATTGCCTCCGTTGACGACTTTTAATGCAGTTTGATTGTTGTTGGTTAGTTCCCATCCCCACTCATTTTGTTATAGATAGGTAGATTAATACAGTGCATTCGATGAATGAATCATCTCGTTGAGGGAAGGAAGCATGATCTTTTGAATGCGGCTTGAATTCGTGCGAATAACGCACCTCAAGGCTCTCCCACTCTATGGGTTCGCCCTTTATGTCCTTCTCCCGTGCATATCAGACCACATCCCAGCCGCAAAGGGAGGGGTGTGTCGTGGTGGGAGAGAAGGTGAGAGGCCATCAGCTGTGTTCGCTGGGGCGTTTCGGTCTTTGCCGCGGACCGGGCATGCGTTGAGAACGATGTACTTGCACGCAATACGCAATGTTGGTGTGCAGGGAGAGGACACAGTGGAAAGGGAGGCGAGCTGGGGGAACATAGTGTACGGAAAACATGCACGTTCCACTGCAGCGCGCGGACTATGGATGGCCTGCGAGTTGTAATCAGAACGTGAATTATGAAATCTGCGGGAGATGCTTACTGCTTGTTCAAGGGAAAGAGTAATGCACACAACGAACGCGCTCAGCGTTCTAGCATGGATGGGTCCAAAATATCAACACGAGTCTCAAACGCGGCTGCATTCACGCATACCCTCAAATATCATACTCAGGTCCATGGGCGTATGCTGCCAATGAAAGAAGTATGCGCCTCTATCATGAGATACCGTCGGTGACTCCGAGGAGGCGTACATAAGTCTTTTACTGTCAACTGCATCCATGTACCTGCGAAGATGATAGGGAGTCGAAAAATTCTTGAAGATGACACAGAGTCACAGACAATGTGCCACAGGAGAAAGGAAACCAGTAATACGAAGTGGAAGAGAGGAAGCAGGAGAAAAGAGGTCGGTGCGTGGTGTATAACGGTCGCTCAGGAAGACAAGCCGTGGATGAAAGGGGGCCATGCGATCCAGTGAGAGGGGAAAAGCTCAGAAATGCGCGAATTCTCGCCTCTGGCACTGGAAAAATGATGACCTGCGCTCACGGCTGGGGTCCTTGAGCTGGAGCTTGCGCAGCGAGGATGGAAGGATGAGCAAGGTGCTACATGGAAGAAAAAAAGGGCAGCTGGGATGATCGGATAGGATCGGAGAGGTGTACTGGACATCTGAAAGTGACTGAGATGCGGGAAAAGGTCTGGAGGAGAGGATACGGAGTCAAGACGGAGGGACTCGGAGTTTTTCGAGAACCAGTGCTGAGTGTTGTCAACTCGCATAGTTAGAAATGGGTTTAACTGGACTCACCTTCTCCAAAACCCCCGTACGACCCCTCCAGAATTCTCCCTACGATCTAATCCTCATTCGAGGGTAGGCAAAGGGGAGAAAGCGGGTTGGATGCAAAGTGCAGCAGGTGGGATGTGAATTCGAACTCCGCGCTGACGTTTTGTGTCCGCGCCCTCCCCAACTTCCGTCTTCTCCTCCTTGTCCACTGTTAGCTCTCTCTCAATTTCCACGGATTCTCTCCAAGAAGTGGTAAACAAGAGACGCAAGCTCTCGTAACTTTAGCGATCAGTATCTGACAGACGTATGGCGCCATTCACGCGCACGGCTGTGTGGGTTAGAATCGGGTCCAGGTGCATATGTGTACGTCCTTTCGTTCATCATCATCGCGAGTTCTTCTCAAATATGAGGGCCCTCCATTCTTTGTGACGCCTTCTCTAGAAGGCCTTGGACACCGGCCGGTGAGTACGGCCCATTCTGATTGGGATATTCTCCTCGACGCTTGTCGTTCCCTTGACGCATTTTGGATTCATAGATGCACCTAATTTCGGCGAGATTCCTCATGCCAGAATTGCCCCGTAGGCAATACTTGACGCCGTTGGTAGATCGACTTCGGATGCGCTGAACAGGCTGCTCGTCCGCATTGTCTCTACTACTGCTAGACTTGTTCAATGCCCCTTCCCCTACAGATGCATACCAAGTATCGCTCTTCCCTGCCTTCTCCCTTGAGCAACAAAACCCTCCTACACCATGCCTTTTCTGTCCACAGACGGTCTATCAAATTAAACATGTCGACGCCTCCAGTGACTTCACTGCATACATTGTAATGTTGCGGGTCATGTTTATAGAATTTGCATCACTATGGACAGATGTAGCACGGAGTGTTGTGGTTCTGCAAAATTTATCTCGTATCGCGCGTCTGGCGCCAGCTCCATGGTATCAAGATGTTCGCAGCGAGTACGTTGTGTGTGGATCACTCTCAGTGAATGAAATTGCTTCATCACGCTCAATACGTAGCAATTATGAGGAAATCTAGAGGGAGGCGCGACGCCAGAGAAACCATGGTCTATCCATGGCCAATATAAGCCCAAATTATGAGATAGTAATAGCGCGGAACTTCGGTAGTAACATTCAAATCTTGGACAATCTGAATTGACTCGGCCCCCTGCTGGAGACTATGTCGGTACAAGGATACTTATAAGCGCTCGAGGCATTGATACTGCATTTTCCTGAACCCAGCTTGCTCAAGTTTAAGGACAGCCTCTGTCCGTGCTCAGCGAAATGGTCGAGGACTTCCAGTGGATGCTGTGAGGGTACGAGTATTAGCAAACTCGCATACGCACAAATCACGCACGCACGCGCACCAAAACGAGCGACAGAAGGGGACCGCGACCAAGTCACCGTGCACGCGCAATGCAGTGCATGAAACAAATAAACGAAACAAGGAGTATAACACGAGATAGGGCATGAGGGAGGGAGTAAGGGGAGAAGGTGCGCCGAGCGAGTGGCGCTATATTTCCGCTACATATAATGCACACCTTCAACTCACACCATCTACTCGCACACCATTCACTGCTCGCACACCGCAAGTACTATTCGTACCGATGTATTAGTTGCACTGTTAAACATCTGCGCTGAAGCGAGGATAAATGAAGACACCTACCGCGTGTAGGTGACTCCCCAGGCTCAGATAGGACAACCGGTTTCTGATCCGACAGTGATACACTCTCAGCGCCCGGAATTTTACAGAGATAGGTATGTTTCAATTATGGGCCTTATTCAGATGCTTAGCTTATATTTCTCTTAGCTCCATTACAATCAACCGCTTGCCTCTGTGTTTGGGATTCAACCTACTTAAGTACGAACATCGCAAAAATACCATGATTAATTGTGAATGCTTCGATAAGATGCACCGGCAGTGCTACATGTCCTTGTACGGCCCTTTTAACCATAGAATCATGTCAATTGCCGATCACAGTACCTGTGCATGTGAATGCTGATCGAGAATGTCAAGCCTCAAGGCGCCGTCGGACAAATCGGCTGATTCTATTCTCCACCAAAACCCAGACTTTTGTGTATAAATAACACTCGCAAACGCCATGAATAATCTCTCGGACCTGATATATAATAGAAGGCAATTCAGATGGCGTTACAGCGGAAGGTTTGAAGGTATAAATACGCAGAGCAAGCACTGTGATTGGAATACTGCACGACTTCTCGATATCATGTCCACTTCACCAGCAACTATCTATTTTGTATCAGGAGCAACGCGCGGCATTGGTGCATATATTTCTCCTTGATGAATTACTGTTGACTGATGCGAATTATCAGGACTTGCGCTGGTCTCTACCATCGCCGCCAGAGATCCCTCCGCCATTATCTACGCTGGAGGGCGCAACTTATCTGGTTCTCCGCAGCTCGACCAGCTGGCGGCGAAGTATCCTGGTCGCGTTGAAATTGTGAAATATATCGCAGGGGATAAGGAGGGGAATGAGACTGTTGCAAAAGCGATCCAGAAGAAGTATGGCCGCGTCGACACTGTTATTGCAAATGCTGGTGCGCTTTGAATTTCTCCATGCTTTAGATAAGATTTATTAATTCATGGATTTATAGGTATCTCAAGAAATATGGGAATGGTCCACGAGGAAACCGTTGAGAACTTCCAAGAACATTTCTCGGTATGTCCGACATCTCAATGGATTCATCCAACCAAAAATCTAATTAACTATTTTTGAGATCAACGTTGTCGGCCCGATTGTCCTCTTTCAAGCTTTCCGTGACCTGCTCAAGGCCAGCGCCCTTCCGCGTTTCGTGGCAATCAGCTCCGGATCGGGAAGCATCGAGATGATTGAGTTAGCTCCGATAGGAATGGCAGCCTACGGTACGAGTAAGGCTGCGCTCAACTGGGTTATCCGTAAGATTCACTACGAGAACGATTGGCTTAGTACGTTTTTCTTATTGTGAGGTGGTCTATGACTGATATCACTTGCCGTGTAGTTGCATTCCCTCAATGTCCAGGTCCCGTTGATACTGACATGGGTACGTGCCGTGATTTTATACTGACATGTTGCGCTAATAGATTTGTGAAACAGTGAAAGATAATATCGCCAATGATAAGACTGGTTTGATGAAAGAGGCTTTCAAGAATTTTGCTGCCCTTTTGCGCCAGCCTGAAGAGGTTGCGAACGTAATCGTGGATATAATCGCTGAATCTACGCGCGAGAACGATGGAGGCCAGTTCCATAACATAGAGAAGAAGAGGCATCCGTGGTAATCTGCTAGTGTATTCATCTGAACTCTGCAAGGCAATGCTGGTATCATGATTTACGTATTGGTTTGCGATACGAATGTTATCTTCGAATCCATAGAACCCAGTAATTTCTTTTTTGTAAGGTGTCGCACGGCGTTATTGTCGGCCGCAGAGACGAAGGTTTAGAATGGGCCCCAAGACCAGGTCCATGCGGAGGAGTGCTAAATGCTGTAGCATGCCAGGGCACAATCATCCTCGCGAGAACGGCTAAAAATGACGATAGCTCATCACATCTTAGCGCGCAGTAGCTCTGCTCGTGGACTCGAGGACAATACGAGAGTAGGCGGAGGTGGACAGAGCGTGGTAGGGCATTCACAGAGAGAAACAGAAGATAGGGTGATAACATTGAATATGCACTTTGACGCCCAAGCTAAAGATCCGAGATTCGATTGAGCGCATATATTCAAGTGATCGAGTCTGCGCTTGGCGGACACTCTTTCCTGCACGGCTTGGTCGTTTTAGCGTGGTAAATATCTGAGAAGGAAGTAAGTAGTGGTAAGGAAGAAGTAAGAAGAAAATGCAGAGATCCAACGGATCGAACCAAGACGCCAGCCATAGAGGGAATGAGGGATACAGCAGGCACTGTAGAAAGGACGGTGATGTGAGGAGGTACTCATGTCGCTGAGTCGAAGTGGGGACGGAAGAAACGTACGATTTGAAACTCCGCTCCGATGTTCGACGGAAGCGCTTCCTCGCGCTCTCCGACCCAAGCACCACTACCTCAACATATCCACCTGTCTCGCTTACTCGCTGACTGGCTTCCGCTTCAACTGCTCTTCCTTGTTTGTTCTATGGTACTGCATTCATCCGCAGCGTCCGCGTCAAAATCCATCTCACAAGAGCTCTCTCCTTGATGATGTGGCGCTCTGATCATGTTTCTATCATCGCTCTCGTGCATGTGGGCTGCTGGAGATGCCTGGGCGCGATGTTTTTAGGTAAATTTTGCCTATAACTTCCATTTTTCTTGCGTCTTCATCGTCTATCTTATCTTTCAGGAGACTATCCCGCAATCGATCAGCATCTCAACTGGAAACTCGGGCATTCGCTGAGCATCTGCTCTAGTAACATGAGTCTCGGTGCGTGGCTTGAATTGTTGGCAAGGACATGGGAGAGGTCCGAAGTGAGTCTTTCGTTGATTTTTTGTTTTCTCTCATCGGCGAATTGTGGTTCTTTTCAACGTCATCTTCCATCTCAATCAGATGAACGACGGCCGTCGCTTCGATTGACTCAACGTATATGCGCTTGATCAAAGCAGAGGACGGTCCCGCTTCCATGCGCTGAGGCGAGCTAGTGGTGAGTCGCCATGCTCATTTTGGTTTCCTCATGTTATACTGCACCCGGACTCCCTTCTACTTCACGCACGAGTCCCGTTCCCGCCTCAATCCTACACGCGAGTCCCGTTCCCGCTCGATCGCCCCGAGTGCATGAACTCCGGATATAATGCGCGCTAGGATGCAAGGGGACATTGTCACCTTTGGTCTATGTTCTGCGTGCGTGGTACTAGTTGAGTCCTGACGCGGTGGCGTGCGTTTCTCTTCTTCTGCACGTTTATCGCTTGGTGGCTATTGGCATGGGTTCAAACACAACGTTTGGATGCGCTAAGAGGCATCGGAAGCGACACTATCATGCGGATGAAACGTGTTCGACACATATTCTCGTGACATATACGCAAGTTGCGATTGTCATTGCGTTCGCGGATGTGTGGGACCTGGTACGAGGCGCGGTCGGATTCTGCTTCTGACAAGCAGCTCGTCTTCTGGGGTAGTGTTCGGTTCGAGGGTTCTAGTCCCCGAGATCAACGGGAATGCTTTCTCTTTGTTCACGGACAAGTTTTCACTCATAGGTGCGCGTGCGTATGGCCGGTTGGGCATACAGTTTATTTCGCTGGTGACCGCCTCTTTTTTTTCTCCGTCTTCGCCCATCATTTGCCCTGCTATGTAGAGTACGGGTTGTCGTTGCCGTCTGTGCAAGGCTTGGATTCCAAGGAGGGATACGTTTGGTAACTCATACCCGCACTCACTTCGAGGGTTTCTGTTTTCCTCGGAGGTAATATCGGAAGTGCTGGGATGGGTAGAAATTATAGGCTTTCCCTGGAGACTGGAGTCCATGCTTTCCAATAACTGCAGAAGTTCCGAGTCGTATTTGGTACTTTTGTTTCCACAAAATCCGTCTCGGTGAGCGGCGGTTCCTGGTCCTTGACGCGCGCGATTCAAATTCGCGCAAACGGCCGGCCTCAGTGTCTATTAGAACATTTCTTCCCCTTCATATGTTTGCAGTCGGTCTAAGGGACCATTTTTTTTCTTGATGTCATGACGTGTTGTATTACCCCATGGACTCGATTATTTAGCGCCTCATTTGATATCGTTTTCTTTTTCTTTTTAAGGCGTGGAATGTGGCGGGCGCTCTGGCGTTTGCGACAACAATGCATGCCATTCGACTCTTTGCCTTACCGTCACATTTTTTTTTTGGCCAAATGGATAAATGACGCGCTCTAGTTATGCTGAGAAGTTCAGAGACAGATATACTTGTATACATGTACAAAAAATGTAAGGCGTGTTACATAGTAATTACACTAAATTTTGGTATGGCTTTCCGGAGTGCCTCAATGTCGTCATGCCAGGGAGGGAATCTGGTGCCCCTACGACTGTTTATGTCCAACAAATGACACACACAATCCGCAATGCTACAAGGTACATTATTTTCGGCTTCTTGTCGTATGTATGCCAACGCTGCAGGAGAGCCAGTGATGCGGTGAAGATATTTGCCGTATATGTGGGGCAAGATGTGACAAGTGCTGTTTGCGCTAAGGCTCATTCTGAAGATTTCAGATGCCCGTTCCGCGGCCTTCAACCACGCGTCATAATAGATTATCTAACAAGCGCATCACTAAGATTCTTGAATCGTAAAGCATTCAGACGTACCCATCTCGGTAGTACCCCTGGCGCTGTAAGCCTCAAGACCGCTTCATTTAGTGAATTTAGCGGTTCCATTGTCTTAACTGCGGCATCATCCGCGATCTCAAAATATCCATGCTTAGCGCAGTGGTTCAACACTTCAAATGCATGTTGGTAGATCATTTTCCTAGATGGATGTTACACATCAGAAAATCACATTTTGCTAGTTGTTTGCAAGGAGACGAAAAAGCGAGATACGGACGGCATTTGTGTAATGAATGTGTTCATTGCCCATAAACGATATATACTTCTCAGCAGCTTCTGCTACAGCGAAAAGAGATCTGGCTTCATGTCGAGCACCGAGGGTTGGCGATAGTTGCGTGATTCCCGGTGGCGGCTCAATGAATTGAAAGAGTAGTATCTCGAGGACATTGGAGCGTTCTGAAGAGGGCGACTTCTGTTCCGATAAAAGTGTCCTCATGGGTAGCAAGAACTTCGCTATTCGCATTGAGGTATTTACTGTGTGTAGCTTGAACAGAACATCGTCCGATGAAGTGAAGGAATATGTCAGCGTCAGGTGCATAAACTAGACCAGGGAAGATGAATCATGACCATAGTTTCAGAGATAGAGTGGGTTCATACATACATAGCTTTGATCTCGTTATACAATGATATGGGAGCGAGTCCATGTCGGTGGCTACACGCAGCTGGTAGCGGACTACGTGGCGGTTTAAGGCGATAGTGACCAGCGTGGATCCCCCACAATCTGATATGAAAATCATACGTGAGCTATGTTCAGCGTCAAATTCACACAGGACGATGTAATTCATATTCAGCAGCAGGTAATGTGATACGAGAAGTATTTATGTGCAGTGACGTCGAGAACGACATTATGCACTTCTATAGATAGTTCTATACATCGACACACTTAATATCCAAGTTACCCAAGAGCGCCCACACGTATCAGGATCCAGTCCGGCCCATCCACCCCCCGAGTTGACGAAAAGCAACAGACGCACCCACAGAGCTTAGGCTAAGGAGAAAGGATAATTCTATTGGGAAACCCCCTTTCCGATAAGCTTGGGTTTTCCCAATCCTAGCAATTTGAGGGGTCTCGATTCTATTAATTACGCCGAACATGCCGTAGAGTTGGAACTTCGCAGGGCTTGGGTCCTGCTGACCATTCCTGCATGGTAATTGACGTCTGTAGGACGAGGGATGTAAGTGTTAGAGCTGAAATATATATGGAGGTATATGTGGTGTAATATCAATGTAAACCTACATTTTCTAAAATCTCTGAGGCATTTTCGAAGCAGTATAAAGCAGAGAGTAGGCGGAGACGGTTGGGCATTGAGTGGCTATACATTTCACACGGTGGCCGAGTAGACCTCTACAATGAGTGCCCGAACGTGCACAAGTAATCTCTGAGCCATGAAAGCGGATGTAATATATTATGTATATTATATCTATGCAGGAAAATTGTTTTCGTGTCCGTAGGACATTCACTGTCTAATATGTGCATGAATTTCTGCATAGCCCTGTTAGCGCGGCCTTCAGCGTATGTCAACCCAAAATGTCATGGTCATTCCATTGTCTTTTGGCATAAGGCATGTAATCATGTTGATAAATATGAATAATTCTTATTATAGAGATCTGGTTCGTGTAGGAGGTGCTACGATGAGATTGAGGCGCATGAGAGGCGCATGATGGCGTCTGCCGGACACCTGCCGTGGAATATCACGCGGCACGGCGGCACATTTGATGAGTGGGACCGGGCTTCCCAATAACCAAGCTGGGAAACCCCAGGCTTACCGGGAAAGGGGGTTTCCCAATAGAATTATCCAAGGAGAAAGGTGCCTAGCTCGTACCCCGGTGTGCTGCATATGCGCACGGCCGTACTCGGGGCGATGCTAGAGGCGCGATAGGTAGCATGAATGGAAGAGACAGATGGACTAAATTCGACATACATGATGCAGTACAGAATGTTTGAAATGAAAAGAAACAGAGAAAACAAGCAGCACTCGATTACTCACCGAAGGTCCTCCATTCACGTCGTGGGCGAATAGACCCCGACGATTCAAGCGCATATACGTTGAGGTAAACGAAGCAACATTCATCTTCTATCTCGTTTCCATTGCGCATGACAGAGATGGAGCCGACACTGAATTAAAAACATCAGCAAGACATTCCCAAAATAAACTAAAACTCAAGTCGACACTCTCCGGTATCCCATATCCTCCCCGCTTACCCCCAGCCAAGCAGACCTTCATTCTGTGTAGTCATGAGCGTTCCGGGTCGTTGAATCCTACGCATCCACTCGGACACTCAAAGGCGAATATGGAGGAGAGCATAGGTAAGTGAACTATGACTCTTCCTCCACAGCCAACGCGGCGTTCCTGGGAGGGACCAAAATGTTAGCGAGAACGTAGAGAAAAGGTGAACTGAGACGGTATCGAAGGGGTGGGGACCGAGAGGTCGAACGAGAGGCGGACAGTCGGAGTCTGGAGAGAATGTGCGAAGGAGACGAGGAGGGAGATGAGGAAGGGGGGGAGGCGGAGAAAGGTGGGAGTAACGAGTAAAATCATGGAGATGGAGATGACTGACCTCATTACCTCCCTGAGGCTCCCTCGATCCACATCCTGCTGCAATATCATTAAAGAACTAACATCCTCCATCGGCGACTCAAGGGGTATTGTCGCATCCAGAGGCGTGAAAGTAGCAGGATTGGCGAGCAAGAGCCACAGGAAACAGCGCATCAACGAGGTGCATTAGCTAGTGATGCAAGATACAAGGACGACTGGCGCATGCATTGATAAGCGGAGGAGAGATGACGGCCGAGCATGTCGTGGGGACAACCTGATAGAGGAATTCGTTATCGAGAATGTCAAAGGAGTGGGAGGAAAGAGAAGGAGCGGAAAGAGCAAACGGAGGAGGGATGAAGGAAGAAGGGAAGAGCAGCACAAAGGGTAGAGGATGCACGTACGTTGAGACGTCGCCCTCAAATAGGTCAAGCACACCATATGCACTGCGGGCGTTGGAACTCTGACATCGGGCCACATCACCGACAAGGACTCCGAATTGAGCGCGGTTGATGTCGAAGTGGACGTAGATGTTGCGGAAGGGTGTGTGAGATAATCGCACTGACTTAAAAAAGAAGCCTGTAGTCAACGTATCGTGTATGCAGGTATAGAAGCGGACTGCATCGACGGACGAAGAAAGGCTACTGAGGTTTGGGTGACGAGCAAAAATAGAGATCGAGGTGCCGTAGTGTGCGCAGTTCGCACCCCACAGGGCGAGATACAGGAGTTAAAGGGGACATGCAGCCGGATAATAAAATGACATTCATAAACAGGCTAGTTGGGAATAGGTATCAGTTGAGGGAAGGAGGGGGAATGGATGGGGGAACGGGAAGACGTACCTCCTACAGCACAGGTAACAAACAGCACACACGTTCTGTGGCACTCCTGGGTCGCGTAGGGGCCTCAAGTTAGACAAGGAAGTGCTTAGCGCTTATGTTTTATACCCAAACTTGCAGAAGTGGGGAATTAGAGAAACAAAATGAACGAGAGAGTAAGTGAGGATGAAAGCGGAGGGGGAGGAGAGTGACGTACATAGAGTCCCTGGACACCCGCATTCCTTATGTAAACGGCGAAAAGACTGTTGAGTATATGATGTCGCGATCCACTGGTGTAGACTAGAATGGAGACCAGAAAGCTGTTGTTCAGCGAAAGGAGATGAGGACGATGCGAGAGTCAAAGATTGGAGCGGAGTCTGAACGCACCCTTCCCAATGGTTGGCTCTCCCTAGACTCGCTACCAGTCACTTAGGTGGTAATCTTCATAGTGTCATTGTTTGTCCCGTGTTATGGCAAGTTATTGTGTCAAACATCAAGCGGAAATTGAAAAAAAAGAGATCACCACCTAAGGACTGGGAGGAACGAACGCGATTTACCCAGGTTCGACCGTGAGACGCGGGACTTAGAAATGAAATGAGATTTTGGGCACATTCAAGAGAGCGTGCACTGTAGATCCATAGTCTACATGTCCTTACGACACCGAAACTTTGCTTTTTATGAACATGCTTGAATTTAGAAACTATCTAAGAGGATACAAAGCAGTATTTACTGTGGTAGTAGGCAAAATAGAGGATGAAGGAGCAAATGTCACGGCGAGGAATGAATGAAAAGTTGCGAGACGCGACTTTCGCGCTTCACAGCCGGCGTTGGTGAAATTTCCATGTCATATCATAGTGGGCAAGTTGCAACAGACCAGCAACCTCGCTATATTGATGATTTAGTGGGTAGTAAAGGCTCATCCCTACTGCCACCTAGTCACGATGCACTGCAGAAGTGGAGATGGAAGAGGAAGTGGTGGTGAAAGCCAGGCCCACTGAAAGGCAACATGGTCAAAAGTGAAAGTTTGAACAGAGACTGAAAGTGTGATTGGCGCACCAGTAGAATCTCTCTCCCTCACAGCAAGTCTTCCCTATCCATTCCCTTCCCTGTTATCTTGCCCATAGAACATGGAGGGTGCCTTAGAGGGGCAGTGCTAAGTCAGAGGACGAGGGGCACTGGTACCACAGGGTGCCCGGCACTGGGGAGGGCTTGGTGTTGTCGGGTGAATCTTGGCCAGAAATTTGGTGCGAGGGTGTTGATCCAGACATTGACAAAGTATATGGGCATGTATGGATGACGGAAACACCTTGCAGAGCTCAGACGATGAAAGTGATTGGAAAACAAGTAGAAATTGCACTAAGTCCCGCGTGACAAAGCGTGACTGTACTAAAAGGCGTTCGTTGCTCCCAGCCGTTGCCTGAAAGTACTCTCGGAGTTTGAAAGGTACGGTTGGTCACGAGCCTAGGCTCTCCCCTGCACACCGTCCTTTCTCTCCACTAATGACCTAGGTGGCCAGCGGAGGAGAATCTTCTCTGATCTACATAGTCCAGTATTTTAATCTCTACGTAGTGGCTTTCTCCGCCCAACACCGATCTCCCCATCGAATCGTCTGTTACTCCAATTTTGCGGACGATAAATTTGTGTACGCCGCCCTGTTTCCTCTATCTCCTGAGTCCTGTACCCTTCCTCTATATGCTCCAGTCCCGGTGCCCACCTATGGTTCCCTCTAGTCTCAGTCCAGTGTCGGAAAAATCGGATTCAGGATATCAGGTCTCATACATTCAGATAAGGACTTATCAGACGGTCAGCTCAACGGCCGGTATATCAGCTTCAGTAATCTATGCTAGCTCTTTATATGACCTGATCATGCTGAGCCTACTGATATCTTCGTGTCAGTACATATAGATACATTTTGTATGATATCAGAAGATATATATTCTCTCAGTATTTACCTTCCTGTCCTGAGTACATATGCTTATATCAATGAAACAAGTGAAGTAAAATTGATCATGAAATGTCGGACAAATCATATCTATACGGTCGAGATTCCATACCTTGTAACATCCAGAAATGATAGTATAATCAAACCATGGCAAGGAAAGATTTGGAATTTGGGAATTACTACTACACGTCATCATCAGGTAGCATATCTATATCTTTTTCTACTTCTGAATCAGCATCCAGAATGTACCCTCCCACCCACCGTGCCCATCTTCCTTCACCCACCATGATCCGATTCCCACCCTCACGAAAATGTCGACGTCGACGTCGACGTTGAATGCACTGGCAAGGAAACAAGACGGCAGTCAGTAACAACGTGTTAAGGATCAAACAAAATACTCACCGCTTGCATCTAGCTGATGCCACGTAGCGCCTGCAAGCATTCCACTTCGTATTAGACTTGGACTTACCGTGTCATGACTCACCTTGATCCGCTAACCCTAACAATAGAAGTATTGGACCCATCAGCATAGAAACCTGAAGTCAAAGTAAGTTGTCAATAGAATGTTAGTAGATAGTGAGTAAGATACAAAGGAGGATAAGGAATAGAGTAGGGGTAAAGAACTTACAATGGAGTCCCAAGCGACACAACAAAAGTCTTCGACATTGCTGGTCTTTTATACATTTTCTATCAAATGTTTACTCGATGCTCCAGTCACATTCTCGACCGCGTGCGGCATTAACTTGTTGCGGAGTAAACACGCCTATTGGAATGCGCAGCAGGACGCGACATAGGCGCGACAAGACTGTGCGGCGTCTCGAGTGCTCTTCTGTAAGTCGAGATTGAGGCCGGCGTGAGAAAATAGACTTGTACTTACTGACAATGATGCGGCACCTTTCCCAACTGGATACGACTGGATAATTTCTAACTAAGGGCAAGCACAAAAACTATATTATAGATAGTACCAACTCAGATGTGTTTCTTCAAATCAATCATTGGAATAATACAAGAGGCAGGACATATACCTACATATATTTCCTGATATCTATGATACATATTTTTGAAATCTGATATCATCTGATTAAGCTGATATGAACACGTAGCGAGCAACAGGAATGCTGATCATAATATATCTGACATTACGGGAACTTGATATATTCCTATCACTGCATACCATGTCTATCGGTCTACCATATCAGGATGGTCAGGACCATAATGCCTTATATGTTGAATCCGATTTTTCCGACAAGCGCATCCTTGGCATCATATGGTTATGGAATAGCGAGCGCGTGCCCTCCTCCATTGCCGCAGTTCTAGTTTGAGCGGCATAAGATCAGGTAGATCTAGCATGGCGCACACTAGATCTTGGTGTATTTGTACTGGTAGTACATCGCTCGCTTTGCCATGGTCTGTCTACACTTTGTCGCTGTACCACGTCGGGCCATCCGATCTTTTAATGGGTTTTTGTCGTACATTTCCATGCATCCCCTGTTCCGTGGCTTCCACCTCGGTGACTCTTCACCTCACTATGGAGTACCCTCGATAAAATGCAGAGACCCTTGAGAGTTTATAAACTCTCCGTTGGTGCTTTGCGCTTTCTAGATTACAAACTCAAGAGTACTCCGTGGTGCGATTGGGAGCACATGAAGGGTGTACTTCGTGTATCTTTCTTTTACTTTTTCTGTCGTTCTAATTCTATGTGTATGACGTCTGTTCGCCAGCGCGTTGGGGGGCTGATTTCCGCTCACAAGGGTTCTACATTTCGGAGTCCTGTGCGATCCGTTTAGGAACGTGGATGCTAAGTATCGCGTGGTGAGCCCTAGTCTCAAAAAATCTTTTTTCAGTAATTTAATAATCCAGGACTTTCAGTCATTCAAGGTTGGGCACAGGTAAAAAGCCGTGCCACGCCTGTGCCGTCTGTGCAATGTCCGGCTGTGTCTGTGCACGTCTGTGCCAATATGTCCGGGTCTGTGCATTGTATCAGATGTGTCTGTACGACATTGTTTTGAGTCCTTTTCAGAATCTGGTAGATTTAAATACGCATTCAACCTTCCTGCTAGCCACTGGTTCTAAATTTTCCATAGTCCTGCATCTTTCCTTTACCAGGGTATCTGTATTGATGCTCACTTCTTGCGTTATGACTTCAACTTATGAGATGGGATAAATCATATATTTGTGTTGTTTAAGTCCCCTGTAGACTTGGTAATTAGTCTTGAGCAACTCTTGAGTAAGAAAGGCGACATGTTCGAACTTCGAAGGCGCATTGGCACTTCTGTACTCCCAAGGTGATGGTAAATTCCATATTAGGCAGGATTTGGCCCGCTTCCGACGGCCCAACGGCATCACAAATGCGAAGCGTCAATTTCCAAGTAGCGCGAAGTACTAGTAATTGAAAACTCTTAGAATAAGTAGTGCACTCGTGTAGCGCAGTTTACGGAAAGTAGGGCGCTGTGTGGAGCAATGAAAGAGTGAAAAATTCCTGTACTACAATCTACGGGAAACTTAATATCGAGCCATAATATCCGAAATTTTTCGTGACGCGTTTTGATCAAGTGCTCAACTGCTCAAAATAGAAAAAATTGCGTGACACGGCTCAAAAGTGCTCATTTTTTTGATGTTTTTACTGCTAATTATGGCTGAAATAAGATTCAGTGCCAGATTTTTTGCGGAAAAGTGCTCAAAAATTTTTGTGAGCGTGACATTTTGAGAAAAGTGCTCTGCTCAAAATGCTCTGTGATGCGTGATTTGAGCACTTGGTCGTATTGCTACACACTTCGGGGGTTCCAACGTACAGATGGCATGTATATATTAGTTCTGTAGCTTGACCTGTAGTCAGTGTACAGAATTGGCTACAAAAATCATTCGCAGATTAACTGCAGAAATGATTTGTAGAAGATCCAATATGATTGCTATAAATGAGGCTATGAAATGCTTCAAAATATTTTCTACAGATTCCTTTCATAGAAAGATCAATAGATGACATATTGGACATTCAATAGATTATGGTCATATATTATCTACGAAAGGTTTTCACACGTAGTTCTGTAGGTAACCTATAGATCAGCCTTATGGGAATGCGTATAGGTAATTCCATAGTTAACATATGGGACTTTCTATAGATCATGCCCATAGATATTCTATAGAGGTTTTTTACATGTTGTCCGGTACATTATCTATCGATCTTTCTATTAATAGGATTTGTAGAGAACATATTGAAGCCTTTGGTAGCCTCATTTGTAGTCAATATATTGTATCTTCTACAAATTATTTCTGCAGTTAATCTGCGAATGATTTTTGTAGCCAATTCTGTACACTGACTACAGATCAAGCTACAGGACTAATATATACATGTCGTCTGTACGTTGGAACCCCGAAGTGACAGTAGTCTAAGCGACACCTCATCAACAGATCTGCTTACGACAGTGGGATCGTGGTTCTCAACAGGGCTTGTGCGCGCTCGCGAAGCGGCCTCGTCCGTGTTGGCCACCGGATCGAATGTCGAAGGTCGACTGTCCAGGATCTTGTGATGAGGATATGGGAGCGTGTCGTTGATCGTTTGGTGCTTCTTACACGCATATCCATCAGCAAGTTCGCAATTTACTTTTTTCGACTTGTGCAAGCGGAAAAAAGCGCTAAAAAGTCGAAAAGCCCCGTTTGGAAAAAGCTAGGTACAAATCGCCAAAAAGTTGCGCACTTTTCCCTCCTTTCCCCTTAAAAGCATCAGAAGTTTCACAATTTACTTTTTTTGACTTGTGCAAGCGTAAAAAAGTGTGAAAAAGCGTAAAAGCCCCATTTAGAAAAAGCTAGGTCCCAAATGTCAAAAGTCATACTAACATTACCCCCCCCCTGAGCCACCCCACCCGATGAGCCAGTTGCGAATATCTCAACATTGGCTGGCTGGTTTCCTTTCAAACTTTGTATACACATATAATTAGGTGTTCTTAATACACTCCAAGTGTTTTTTCTCAAAAAAATCAATGTAGGGAGGTGGTTCAACAGACGGTGTCCAGTCACTCTTGCCGACACTTGCCGTTCCGGATCTGTCATCGGCACAAGCACAAGTGATGCCAAGATGGTCATGCAAGCACAGCGCGAAGTTGTCGCGTCGCATTGACGGTCGCGCGCAATGACTGAATTTAACAATGCTAGTGAACATGGAGGCAAATTTACTGCATTAACAATCCTTCCTATGAAGCGCTCGGATCCAAGCAGGAATATCCTGTCAAGTGGTTCATCAATTCCCCTAATCTTGTCCACATTTCCTTCTCCAAGCACAAGGGTTTATACTATACCTGTTCTGAGCCTTATAAGTTATAGTTTCTCTCATTAAGCTTTTTATCCTCTACTAACCCTAGTGCCATCCGCTATATCCCGTCGACGGTGAGCGCACCAGGAGCGCACTGACCGTCTCGCTTAATCGGCGTTATCACTGATCAGATCAACGCTTAGCTCTGCGGGGCTTGAACTTACACCGTGACACGTCTGTGACTGGCTCATCGGGTGGGGTGGCTCAGGGGGGGGGGTAATGTTAGTACCATTTCTCCTCGTTTCCCACCAAAATAGGCGACAAATCGGAACAATCCGATACCTCACAGGAGCTATTTTTGAACATCACTCAAAAACACAACGCATCGTGAATTTCTGAGGACTAAGGCGTAGTAAATGCATTCATAGAAAGAAGAAATACTTGGCTTTATTTTTGCCTAACTTTTGGCAAGCGGAAAAGCGCGTAAAAGCGGAAAAGCAAATTGCGAACTTGCTGATTTGAACAGGGGGTAAATACGGACAAATCGGACCGCTACAGCAGCTATTTTTGGACGATGCTCAGAAACTCGACTCTCCGTGAATTTCTACTACTCGTAGCATTGTATTCATGTGTCAAAGAAATTACAATCTTTTAATTCAATTGTATCAACTTTTTTGCACAAGTTAAAAGCCGAAAAAAGTCGACAAGCAAACTGCGATCTTGCTGATGACTCTCTGCTGTCTACTTGAACGACGGGAGTCGCTTTGTCCACTCCATTGCCATCTGCGTTCGATTCGTCGAGGTCCGGTTCGATGATTCGCTTTGGTGAGTAGTTTGATCTGTCCTATTTTCCTCAATGCGGAAGCGTTTCAACGAGATGCGCTTTTCTGGAACCTCTCGCTGGGCGTCTTGGAGTCCGCAGAGCTTACTATGCAGCGCCATAATTTGTGCTTTTGAAAAAGTGGGCAATCCGGACAGGCGCGCCGCTGAATGTTCTACGAGTTCGCGGACGGAATGACTTACAGTGATAAGAATACCTTTATTTAGGGTACATATACCGACGTATTATGGCGAGGGGGGCACGTGTGTGGGGGCTGGCGAGTTGGGCGGGACACGGTGGGATCCATGATGGGAAGGCTTCCATTAGGACGATGTTGGTAAAGGTAGATGTGTTCCTGACGCCTGAACATGGAATCGTTGTCTTCGCAGCGCAATGATATCTGTATAAATGAGATTTTTTCGCTCCATGGGTGTGATGGGTTTGTGGCATTGCGAAATATTTGTTCCACGGGCACGATAAATCCGTGGCTCAGTGAAATATCGTGCTCTGGGTGCGATATATTTGGTGTTCAGTGAGATATTGTACCTATACGATACCGGTCAAAATGAGACTCTTGTTCCGTGAATACGAAAACTTTGCGGTTGAGCAAAACATAGTTTCCTATCACGATGTTGTTGGGCTAATGAATCGATTCACTGCGTATCAGTACTGTTAGAGGTACGGTAAGGGAAAGGTTGTGTGGAGTGATGGATACCATCGATCGTGGATTTTGGAAAAGAATTGTATTTCTACATATGTGATGGACGCCGGATTGACAGTATGGTCTAACTGATAGGCAAAATCCCGATTGCAAACATGATAGAGTCCACAGATGCATACAATTCTGGTACGCATGGTGATGATAATCAGATCACTCGAGAAACTGCGATATGCAGGTGATGAGAACGAGGCAAGGAAGAGCTCGGCGGCGCGCAGCAGCAGCAGCATCAGTTCAAATGCGAGTTCAGACAGATGTTGGAAAGGCATACACATGTATAGCACCCGTTCTAGGTTCTGTCATTAGCAGCATACGTTGCTGCCACTGCTGGCGATTTTAGAATGCAGGCCTTGAGTAGGGAGTGAGAAAAGAGGAAGATTTACTGGACAGAAGGACGAATAAGAGGAGCCAGAGTACTAGGGAAAGGCAAAGATGCAGGAGAAGGGCTAATGCAAATGTCTGTGAGTACTTGCCTTCTCAGAGAACCCCCAATCGATAAGGAGGCGATCGATGGCACGATGAAGGCCTGCGATATTATCAAGTTTCGTCATCATCATGTGTATTTACTGTCACTCACCTTCTGGAAAGCCATCTAGGTCCTTCAGCCATCTCCTTCCACTATCCGAGCACAGGTATGATGGTACCAGTGAGCGAGCGAGAACGAAGTGGAAAGACCATGGGTAAACGGACGCCAAGTGGTCCTATAGAGAAAGGAGCAGGTGGTGCGTCGATGACTTGTAGGTGCTTACCTAGTCCAAGGAACCCATACATGCAGCCCACCATTCTAGCATAACAGTACCAGGTACGAAGGGGCAAGCAAAGCGAAAGTTGAAAGGACACGTACGTGATGGGAGAGAAGAAGATTGATTTACAACTCCGCTCCAGCGATCAATATTCAATCCAGCGCTGGACCAGCGCTAATAATTCGTTCTCAGAACCATGCATTGCGTTTTTCACCCTCCGTTCTCAACCTTCCCACAGCGCCGTGGGTTCTGGCCTCGGCTATTTACGTCTCCGGTATGAACCGCATGTAGGTTTCATATCGGATTATGATCTTGCACGCGCATCATTAGGGGAGCTCAGAGTTCTCCGTAGATTGGGCCGTAGCTCGTCTACCGTAGAAACGCCAGGCACGCTTGATGGTAATTTCGAAATCCGACCATTAGGAGCCATTAGGTTATCTGTGACTGCTGTGACCAAGTGTGCCGGACTGTCGCCGTAATCTTCGAGTTGCTTTTGCCGTGAGCAGCCGATTGGCACCCCAGAAGCAGCGACATACTGTGGTCGTATTTGCACCTTATTCTCTATATTTTCAGGTCATCCAAGCAGTGTGAAAGTATTATGTAGACCTAAGAACACTTTCCTTAGTACACAAGGAATGCGGAATCACTTATAATGGATCTAATCATCGAATTATCGTTGAGGATTCTTTGTGCCAACTTTTGGACCAATCTGCCGATCCTTTTATGGTGCTCAACATCCAAGTCGCTTCCTGTCATTTCCGTTGAGAGCTCAGTGCCCTAATATCTGAATGTACTAGGTCAGTGTACGACCTGCTACCTTCTCGACACGAACAGTCATTTAATTCATAGCGGGACAGTAAGAATATGTCACTGCATCAATTTGCTCGAACTCCTATTTTTCCCCGAGTTATTGCCATTCTTGAACAATTGATGCAGTTGATATTTCAGCTAACAATGCGGCAAGTTGCCGGCAACAAGGCTGAAACCAAATACGACCCACCGTGACGCTGACCAGAATCACGGAATCGGCGGAATTCGAATGTTCATCAATTTGACCACGTGCGCCCACCGTAGGCGAGCCGTACGGGGCAGATTCCTCATACCAAGGGAGGTCTCGGGCCGCAGCGACCGTTTTGACGACCGTTTTGAAATCACGTGACCAAAAGAGACAAATTGAGACAGGTCTCGCGCGCCTAAAGGACTGAACCGGAGATGACCGCCAATGTGGGCCGAGAAATTGACATAAATGGAGCGCTATCAGCGACTTTTTCTGAAATTTTGGTCAAAACCCCTGGGTAAAAGAGTGCACAGATTGGCTTCTAGACCACCCTTGAAATGACCAATTTTTCAGCTACGGCCCAATCTATGGAGAACTCTGAGCTCCCCTATTATACACCGAACCCTCACAAGCCTCGCAATTTACAATCGCTCTGAGTTTTATAACCACTACAATACGAACTACGACGGTATGCCAAGGCGAAAGATCTCCAAGCTATGTCAGTATTCAAACATTATAATAATACCGATGCACCTTGAAAGTTGACATGGTTTCTATTGATCTAGTTTGCTCACCTGACGCCGACATGATCTTCGTTTCATCGGACGATGTGGTCTTCAAACTACACAGCAGCCACCTTAATACGAGCAGCGAGATTCTTGCTGCACCTGAGGGCGCCATCATTGGAACCGAAGCTGCTCCGCTCCCAGAACGTGCCAGCGTCCTCGAAATTCTGTTCCAGTTCATCGAGCCGCCTACAGAGGCTCGAAACTATCGACAACCATCAGTACTTGACATGGAGGCGGACCTATTTTTCGGTGTGGCGGAAGCTGCTGAGAAGTACATTATTTATGGTGCGATGAATACTTTCATGACCCGCATGCCGTTCGTCCATTCTCCTCGCTTTTCTTGGGAACAAGACCTGATTCAGCGCATTTCACATAAGGGTAATGCTATGGTCTTGCGCGTTCGAAGTTCTAAACCACTGCGCCAAGCATGAGTACTGGGATATCGCTGATAGTGCAGCCAAGAAAACCCTAGAGTTGTCAGAGCCTTTCGGCGACGCGGTCGCCAAACTTAAAGCGCCGGGCGTATTACAAAAATGGGTACGTACTTATGCTGCCTAGAAATTTGTGGTCGCTCTCACAGAACGCGTGATATTACCTTCAGCTATTATATTATAATTCATGGAAAAAGGCAGGAATAGAGGCGTCTGAGATTTTCAGTCAGAAGTTGGATGCAAACAGCGCCTGTCATGTCTGGCCCTATCTGTACGCTGCCTATCTTCGCCGCGTCAACGAAACCCCTGCACACATGATTCTGGTTCGTTTTGGGGAGGAGCACTATCCAACTTGCCGCATTTCAAAGTGTAATTGTCGATTCATGGACGGTGAACAAGGTCAACTCCCACCTTGGACCCGCAAATTACACGACTTGGAGAATGGTATTCTTAAATTTAGCATGATGTCTGTATAGGATTTCCAATATGCCATGAGACTATGTATTTCGGCCAGTTTCAGCATCGTTATAGTCCGTTCGCAGTGGTTATATCCGCCTTAGACCGATCCGCGAAAACTGCAGTGCCCTCGCTTTGAATTTGAATGGATCAGTCTCAAGGTAGGGAAGGAAGGAGCGGTTTTATGATGAAACATGGCACGACATAGGAGGATGAGGAGAAGGAGAAAGAAAGTGGATGAGAACTGCAAGGAAGATGAACTCCGACTCTGTTAAAGACACCTGGGTGTTCATTTTTGTCTGAGGTCGTTCCTTGTAGCCGAGCTGCACGAATATATGCTATCAGACCAAGAACCTTTCCAGCAGCAACGCATTCGCTAGGTCTAATAGCTTGATAGCGCACAAGCAGGGAGTAAACAAAAATATACACCGTGGGCGCCAACTCCGATATGCAGGAAAAGCCAGTATCTGATCAGAGAATGAAGACGCATAACCTGGATACGGATCTCGAGGGCCGATGACCCACGCTTATGCTCAGGGGATCCTGGATGCAGTCTGGAAAGTATAACCCGAACATGAGATGGGGAAGACGATTCGCAGCCAACATACTTACTTCATTCCAGGGCAGGAGACAAAGAACTCCATGTGTTTGACAGCGAGGGCGGAGCGGGGAGTGAGTACTTGTACGCAAGTCGAGCGGAATATGGGTCAGGGAATGTGCGATAAGCTCGAGTCTAAAATCATACTCACGTCCTGTACAGCGGAAGAATCGTCAAATGACGAACTAGAGAACGGGGAGAGCAAAGTGAATTTATGCCTATTGCACAGCGAAACACATCACTTACCTCGTGTCGAGACAATCTCGCGCTGGCTCGCCGCTGCCTGCTGACATCGTTGTCTGCTCGTCCTTTGCATATGCTCTGCTCGGCGTCGTAATCCTCGCCATCGCGATGGCCATTGCCACGGAAGGTCGTTTCACACATCAGATTCGTTGGGTAGGTCTTGATTGTGGAGTCGCTGTGCCTGCGCTGGTGGAGATGATACCAGAGGTGGGATGGATGCTGGCTGGACGAGGTAAGAGATAAGTCATGCAGTTCACAAGTGGTGATATTGCTATCATGACAGACCTGTTTGCAGTCGAGCTATGTAAGACGATAAAGTGTTCCACGTCACTGTCACCGCATCATCCGCTCAGCAACAACATTGGACAAGTCTATTTCACCTTCTCTACCCGCCGACGAGCTATGTTCGCCGCTGAACAGTCCAAGACCTCCGTCCATCGATCCATCACCGCGCGCCATCTTCACTTCGCGCGAGAACTGGTAATCGGTTGCATCTACACGACGCTCGACGAGCGAAATATATACTAAAAAGACGAATCGTGAGTGCGTCGCCTTCGTACGCATGATATCTATCGCTGACCTTTTTATATGCGTCTCTTAGTATCTCGTAGACGCGTTATCGGCGCTTCTAGGATGCATAGGTCGAGCAACTGGGGAGCAGCGGTGGTTTTCGGCCTGAAGATGTAGATTTTGGTGAATTTTTTTCGTGGCTTTGAACGAGATCTGGGACTTACCTGCGCACGAGTGTTATGCGAGCATACAATCGCACTCGTCATTCGTCATTCGTCTTTGGGGAGTGCGGGAACGGCGTTCAGAAACCGGGACGCGGTGCTCGGTTCGCGAGAACGGACGACGTCGTGAAGAATGTCGGTCTCGAAGCTTGAGATGGCGCGCCGTTCAGCAGATGACACAGTACACTGCTGGATGGACGATGGCTGGGGGCTGCGGGGCTCTACAGACTACGACCGACCGAGCGCAACAAGGAGAGCGTGTGCCCATGCGCTGGGATGAAAGGTGAGGAAGAGGGCAGTGGATGGGCGCAGTAGGGATTGACGGCACACGCGACTTGGGTGGAGATTCAATGGGACTCGGGAGGAGCATAGGAATGGAATGAGAGGGAGGAGCGGCGCAAAGAGAGCGAGAGGACGGGATAGGGTGATGTCGATCATGAGATGACAGCCATCCAGCACAATATACTGCTAGAATAAACGAAGGCTGAGCGCTGAGGCCTGAGGGCCGGCAGAGCTATGATCGAAGTTGGATGGAGACGGGATGAAAGTGCCGGAATGAATTGAGAGGGAGGAATAGCGCAAAGAGAGGAGGACAGGGAATAGATCGATAGAGGCAAGGACGAGGCAGAACTTCAAGGGCAGTTGGTCAATGGGCTAATGACTGGCTGGCGAATATTCCGTGTTTTCATAGTTAAGGCGTTTGAAAGATATGCGCGAGTGAGAGCTTGGATGGACCGTGACGTTCGAATCGTCAAAAGACGAAGCCGCGGATTTTGGGATGAATGCGGAGAGATGGCGTCCACACCCTTCGCGCACGCCCTGGACTCTGTAACATACTGACGATGGAGGGGTCCGGACTGGAGAAGACTCAGGCTCCGCTGAGCCTGCCGGCCGAGCGGCCAGCACCGGCACAACGGCTATGTCATTTAGGCCCATCGACGAAAGTCGTTCCAGAGTGTGAACGCCATAACTGTAAAGCCGACTACGTCAAGACTACGTATTGGGTGGCTTTCTTTTGGAATCGCATAATGAAATGCGCAAACCCTCATTGAATTGTGTCAGTTGCCATTGTCACTGTCAGCGGCTGGGATGCCGATTGAGCACTTTGTAATCGACGGCAAATCGTCTGCTCTTTGTCTCCCAAATGAATGACTAAAACTCTTTTTCTTTCTCAGACTTTTGTGTAGACACCCGCAATCCTCGTAAATGCCGGTGCGTAATCTCTCAAAGCTGATATGTAATCGAAGGGAATTCTGAATGCGTTGCAGCGGGAGCGTCGAAAGTATAAAATACACAAGGCGCAAGCACCGTTAAGATACCTCACGACCTTTCAATACCATGTCTACTCCATCAGAAGTTATCTGCTTTGTAGCAGGAGCAACGCGCGGCATTGGTACGCCTTTCAAATTTCACCTTGGATACATTGTTATTGACTAACGCAAATCATCAGGACTGGCGCTTGTCGCCACCATCGCCGCCAGAGATCCCTCCGCCATCATATACGCCGGAGCTCGCAATCCGTCTGGATCTCCTCAGCTCAACGAGCTAGTGGCGAAGTATCCTGGTCGCATTGAAGTTGTGAAATTTATTGCGGGGGATAAGGAGGGGAACCAGAGTATTGCCAAGGCGATTCAGAAGAAGTACGGACGCGTCGACACTGTCATTGCAAATGCTGGTGCGTATTATATTTCTCTACTTTATTAGTAATTGACGAATCTGTAGCGATCGAAAAATCGAGGGGAAAGGTTCATGAGACCACCAGCGAGAGTTTCCAGGAACACTTCTCGGTATGTGCAGCGTTTTAATGGATTCATCCAAATCTAATCGGCTATTTTTAATTTGTATCGACAGGTCAACGTCGTCGGCCCCATTGTCCTTTTCCAAGCTTTCCGCGACCTGCTCAAGGCCAGCGCCCTCCCGCATTTCGTGGCAATCAGCTCCGGGTCGGGAAGCATTGGGATGATCGAGGCGGCCCCAATGGACAATGCGCCCTACGGTACGAGCAAGGCCGCGCTTAACTGGGTCATGCGTAAGATTCATTACGAGAACGATTGGCTCAGTGCGTTGTTCCTTTCTCCGAGGGTATTCCAGGTCTAACATGATTACTGTAACTATTGTAGTCGCATACCCTCAATGTCCAGGCCCGGTCGATACCGACATGAGTATGTGTCGTGATCTTATATTCTTATTTGTGTGCTATGCTGATCATATATTTATATTAATCCTACTTATCGTGCAGCTAAAGAAACGCTTGTCAATGACAAGAGGGGTCTGATGCAAGAGATCTTCAAGCACTACGCTTTGCGCCAGCCCGAAGAGGTCGCGAACATAATTGTGGACATCATCGTTGCTTCCACGCGCGAAAAGGACGGAGGCCAGTTCCATAACATTGAGAGAGGGAGGCATCCGTGGTAGTTAGCAGTGGTTCGCCTTCGGTATTCTTCATTGTTGTCGATAACATCGAACTCCACTAAGAAATATTAATATTGGTTCATAAATTGTAATATAACTTCAGATGCGCAGAACGCAGTTGACGTTGAGGTGTCGCGCGTCGTCGTTGTTCGCCTCAGTGATGAAGGTTTAGGCATGGGATTTTGTCGGTATACAATTGATTTTACGGCCAATGGACAGATAATTGATTAATAAAATAGTACCTTATTCACGTGGAAATAAGAAAGGCGACAGAGGAGAGCATGACGGCGCGCAGTGTGATTGCGTTCACCCGTCCTCATCCCCCAGTCCCTACCATATCCAGCCCTCACCGGCCTCACGCCCCGTTTTGCTGACGCCCTTCTCCCTGACTCCTATCCCCAGTTCATCACCGCCCTGCCAGCTCATTGACTTCCTACCTCATCGCTTATCTCCCTTCGTCTCTTTACTGCCTCCCCGCTGCCTCGGTCCCTCTGCGTACGACGGTCTCCACTCTGTCGCCTCACGAGTCGCCTCCCCGCACACTCTCGTCTCTTTACCCATCCTCTCTACGTCCACTCGTGTCGCCACTCTTCCGGCCCCTGCATCTCCTCGCCTCACCCACTCACCGTTCGTGCTGCTCGGCGCCAGCTGTCTGCATGACGTGTCGCGCACCATCGCCCCGGTGGTGATGGTAGTGATGTGCGTATAGTGAGAGGTCCGTCGTCCGTCGTCTGTCGCTGACTTTCTTCAGAATATACCCACTTCTCACCGCTCACGGTAATGGGATGTATGCAGAGGAAGGCTCCAGGCTGCGGAAAGCTTCTGACAAGGGCCAATACGCGAGTAGAGCTGGCCGTCCCTACGAGGAAATCATGGTGTGAGCATCGAAGATGAGAGGAACTGAAAGCGGGAGGAGAGAAAGAGAGCGAATTGTCCATTGAGACGGAGGAGATGCGAGGGGAGACGTGCACAGCAGGAGGATAAACACAGGCCTCAATGGAATATGTCATCGACGTGTGGGATACGGACAAAGGAGAAGATGGGACGTGTGATGATATGCGTAAGGTGATGGCCAGATCATCAGAAGGGCAAGGCTACGAAGGAGGAGGTCCGAAGAAGGGGAAGACGATGAAAAGGAAGACGAACTGTCCATGTCCTTTATTATGTTTAGGTTATGGTGTTACACGTTGTCGTCGTCGACCTCGATGACGAAGATCCATAGCTTCGTCGGTCTGCGAAAGTCATCGAAATGTGAAAAATGAATTGAGAGGCTGTCAAATGGGACGTACTTTTCAAGCGAATGTTGCGAGCGTGAAGATGCGTTCTTGAGCTCGTTGCAAACAGGTTAGATTCAGGAGTTCCACCATTCAAGACACACGACCCTGGAGCAGACCCACGGAGTCCGACTCGTTACGCGTTGCGGCTCAGCGAGAAGTACATGGCATTAAATACGGACAGCCAAAGCGAGATCCGCTGCTAGCGCACCCCGTTCCCATCAGTGAACTCCATGGATCTGACAGCGTCGGGGAGGTGTATCTATCTTTTACGGAGAGAGGAGGGAGGGAGTGAGACGGATAGAGGTAAACAGTAAGCAAACGATAAAGCCACGCAGAATAGAAATGGACCAGAGCCCTAGCCAAGGGGTTCGTATAGCAGTGGGCACCGGTACAGTGCCCGTACCCGAGCCTGCGCTTGGCGGACGTCTCTTTCCTGCACGGCTTGATTGTTTCTGCGTGGCGTCTACCTGAGAAGGAAGCAGTGAAAAGGGGGGTGTGAGAAAGAAGCATAGAGATCAAAGGGATCGGACGTCAGCGACAGAAAATGAGCGAATTGAACAGCGGGCACTGTTACAAGGAAGGATTGTGATGTGAGGAGGTACTCACATCATCCGTTAAGCATTCGACGTATCCACCATCCGCCTATATGTGTGACATAGATGAGGGCCGACTCGCACGAGGTAGACACTCAGCTGGCACCGAGTCGAAGTGGGGAAGGAGGAAGCGTACGATTGAAACTCCGCTCCAATGTTCGGCGGAACGACGGAACCGCTTCCTCGCGCTCTCCGACCCAACCACCAATATCACCTCAACATATACTCTGTTCGACTAGTTGGCTGGCCATGTGTCTCCACTTCTCCTGATCTCCATCCTCTGTCCTCTGGTACCGCATCATCCACCGCGCTGGAGCTCTCTCGTTGGTGATGTGGCGCTCTGATCATGTTTCTATCATCGCTCCAATGCGTGTGGGCTGCTGGAGATGCCTGGGGCCGGTATTTTAAAGTAAATTTTACCTATAACTTTCTTTTTTCTTACATCTTCATCGTCTATCTTATGAATGAACTGACAAACAACTCCGATTGAATGGGCTCTCGTTCACCATCTTCCATGGTGCGGTGCGTCGCAACATGATTTTTAAAGTTGAACTTTTGAGATCTGATGTTTATTTGTGATGTAGTATGGGGTGTTATGGGGTGTCAAATCAGATGCATTGAAGTGACGGTGAACTGGTCTCTCGATCCTTGGAGCTGAAGGAAACCGGTGGAAAGTCCTAGGCGCGTTCACACGATGCATGGCGGATGCGTAGGCCGAAGGGAGAGGGACATATTTCCGACGGCGGCAATGTCGATAGAGTTAGATACCTAGTGGTTTACTCTCAGTACTAGTGCAGGGTTTGTTATGATATTGTTAGTAACAATGAATAAATCACATATATATCTCACGTTATTAACATATCTCACAAGGAGGGGTTGAAAAGTCGATGTTATTTACTGTTAGATATTCTCACAAGCTATTGGAACACGGCCCCGACTGAGCAATTTGTCGGTTTGTGACAGAGTTTGTTGCAGCCCCCAAAAGAACCTTTCCCCGAAACTCCGCCAAAATGGGTCTCAAATTCATGTATTTTTGGCCGGAAAAACCTCAAATCTGGACAAGTCTTTCATCAAACAGAAATTTCCTCTGCGCCAAATCTGCAACCAACGGCCGAGGTCCTCCAAAGCCCGGCCATCAAAGCTTCTCCTCCCTCTGTTGTCCAGTCAGAAAATAATAGCTGCAAGCCAGAAGCTACCAGAGTACCAACAACTGTACGTGGTGCTCAAGCCGCTTCGAGTTTCAACATCGCGAATTTGTCTGGCTCGAATGCAAGCTCAGTGCGACTGATATTGAGAGGGCTAATAATAGGTTGAGCTTAATTGATAGTGCTCTGGCAAGGCAGCCCTCGCGGACAAGAGGGTTAGCTATTTCTGTAAGGTGAATAAAGTGTATTGAAAGCATCTTTGGCGCCGTCTAGAGTATCTAACATGTTCAAGTTTGTAACGTGTTAGTAACATGTTAGATATTAAATTTCACGTTAATAACACCGTGGAAATATTATTACATAATTATAATATATCACAGTTACTAACATGAATATCTAACGTCCCAAAAAGGTCAGGAATATCTCACGTTACTAACATGGCCAAAATAATATCTAACCCTGCACTACGAGTCAGTACTGAAGTGAGAGCGACAAGGCAGGGCTCAACATCTGGCGCAATCAGCCTTGAGGCGGTCCGCAATTCGCACAATCGGCCTCCCCCAAGCAATAGAAAGGACAGACAAAGTAGTCGGCAAGTAAGGACCGCATGTATGGTACCACACGCCCATGTGGCTACCTATCACCGCCGCAGTTTAGTGATTATCGATGGCCAAGCGCTGATACTTAATCACGACAATAGCGCAACTTCTCGACGCTCGAGGTGGACCAACAGTACACAGCACAATGTGCTCTGTCACTGACGCTATCACCGCGATGTGTTCTCTCTGCGCTCCTTTTGTACTTACATTCCTTGGCACCACTTTCTCCTTCCTTCTAATTCATTTCAGCACCCATATTTCGCGTAAATCGCGAAACCCTGTCTACTTTCCTGTCCCTCTTAGATCCGCTTAAAGATGCCGCATTTAAGTATAATCCTGTATTCTCGTCGTACATAGATCTGCCCTTCGCGGTGTGTTTAGCTCACTCATTTACCATCGCCATTGTTCTAGCCCTCTTCTCGTTACTTTGAACTCGCCGGAACGTGTTCTTCGGCTATATCCCCTATCGGCCTCTCAAGTTGGATGATGCCATATCGAAATTCCACACAGTCAGGAGGAGAACGCTGAAGTAGATCAAGCACAGACAGCTCACCTTCTCAGTGGAGTCTGTTCTAATCAGACTGTACCTGAACAAGCCATCGCTCACTTGCCTCCATTACGGTCGATACGCTCGCATCCCCAATTTCAAGCAGGAGGATATCAACAGCTTCTCACCATATTATGAGCAAAATTCCCAATCTCAGATGTCAGCTCAGGTGTTTACGCTGAGTACGACCACTCCTCATATGATTCTGCGCATCCTGGTGCCCCTGAGTCGCACATCCAGGAACTTTCGGTCGATCCTGTTCATCCTCGAGGGAATAATTTATCGAAATCCTATGACTATGGCAATACAAGCTCTCCTCGTCCTGTTCAATTTCAATTTGATCATCGCTCTTACAATGTTAACCACGAACAGTCTGGCAATCCTGTCGGAATCGCCACAAACTTATTTGTCGTATCAATTCCGCAAGATTACGACAAAGGGCTTCCGAGTCGAACTGAGGGATCCTCATCCATTGCCTCAGATTCTAGTGATCTCCAAGATGTCCCTCCTACATGGATTCGCAATTATGCTCACAGAGTGCCCATGGCCGAATCAATCAATAGATTTCGCAAAAGCAAGACCACAGACACGCTTCTCAATATTCTAGACTGGTGCCCTGATTACATGGGCAACAAACCTTTCATCGAGCCTGATGTTCCTCCACACGTATTAAAGAAATTTACTGAGCCAGGGTACGTTTATGACGAAATCGCAGAGTGGAATAAGGTCAAGTCCGTGTGTGTATGGAGCGGCGGGCCAGCGGAAGGCAATGACGGACGATCGACTATCTGGATTGTCAATGCAACTGTAGCATGGGAACCTGAGGCCAATCTGTTCACGTATCGCTTTTTCGTGTGCAACGATCCATTGGTTCCCACATGTGAATGGGTCTTCACCGCAAAATACCTCTGTGAACAGCACCTATTACGGAGAAATCATGCCGACCACTCAGGGAGGTCGGAAAATTTCGTGGACTCGCATAGTAACATCGAAGAATGGAAAGAAATTCACTTAGCTTAATTACAATTTGGATAATTGTTTTGGCGCCGTTGGAAACTCAGCTTACTTTTGAAGTGTTAATCTTTTAGTATGAGACTTGACGAGGATTTGACATCACGGACGAGCGTCAACTTTACACATGAAGCCAAATGTTGAATAATGAGATGAAAATGGAACGCCGCATGAAAGGACTGCGGACGCACTGCTCCTCGTCTGCGATGATTTGTGCGGACGATCGAGCATAAATGACGCGACTATGGATGAACGCGATTGTTTAATCGATCGCGCCTCCACCAATTCAGATATGCAGAGCTCTACATGGCAATATGTAAGTGATTTAATTTACAAACATTGAGCCCACCATCACGCTAATTCGGGATGGTTTTAATATTATGAACTGCAGACAACGGGAAGAAGAGGTGCTTACAAATTTCAGAGAAAGAAAAGTGGTATGGCATGCTGGATGGGCTGGGCTCTCGAGTTCCACGACACAAACTATCCCATAGCATATAGATGAATATGAGCAGAGATAGATAGGAAGAATAATCAGACACGTCAATCCCCACCACCAGAGTTCAACGTTCAGCAGTAACTTTATGTCCCGCATTACTACCAGGAACCAAGCCCATCATCCCGATTTAACAGCCGGAATGCAACCTCAGACTGGTATGAGAGTACAACATACACCTGCTGAGCTTTGGCGACAAGAAGAGTGGGTCGTCGACCGGATGGCAAGTGAGTAGATGAACGGAAGTGGACCGGGTTTATAAAGAGCATATAGTGGATCAACCTGGATTTGGGGAGATCATTGAATATTGAAATATTGATCACCGTACAACCACGATACCGACTCGCCTTTCCCCATTCCTAGTCTCACAGCCCCAATCAGCCTCCTTCTGCACATTCCAAATAACTCGCAAACATTTTGTGTCCTCTGAACCTCCAACGAACGATAGGACCCTGTAAGCGCAGAATGAATCATCAGACACAAGAAGAGAGAGGTCGATTTAGCAACGGTAAAGGACCACACCTTCGTACATCCGATTCAAGACGGCTTGAGACAGAAGTAGCAAGAACAGCAGCCATCATTTAAATTTTAAAATCCCGACCAACGCAATCGACGCCGACGAAGCTCAACCCTTCCTCTGATCCTGTATCAATTTGGAACTACCAAGCGCCAAGCGCGCCATCTCTCCAACGAGGATGACAGCTTCACGAGCTTGGGATATCGTACTAACAAAGAGCAGGGGAAGGGAGAGCGAACATGGGTCGACCTCCGCCGGAAAGCGCAAAGCATCAAGCCCCGTTCATATTTCCCAGCCGTAGTCGATCGTAGACTGAACCTGGGCATACTCCGTCGCATCCATTATTGCTGCTCGAACCTCCAGGCATCCTGCTGCAACGTTATCCATCGGGGGAGCCGTTCCCGCGGAGGCCCAGCTCCCGAACGAGGGATAGAATCTATGGCCGCATGCGGAGGTTCTACGTAGATGGCTTAACCACTCGGAGGAGGGCTTATATCCAAGCAACAACGGACGCGCAGAACGAGATCACGAAAGATCGCGCAAGATCAAGGGAAACATAACAAAAACACGACAAGGAAAAACAAAAGGAGCCGTGGCATGTGCAGAGTCCACACAGAGCCCACGGAGTGCAAATCCCTTGGGACCCAGGCGCTGTCAGCGCGATCCAAATTGATTTGTTCGCGCGTTTGGGTAGCTGGGAATATAGAACGCACACACTGGGCTATTCGCGAACAACATGGAGCAGGATGGGTCAAGGAGGGTGGGAATGGGGAGTATGAAGTGGAGACGCAATGAACATGCGAGCGAGCTCACCGATTCAAGCCAACCAAGCCCCGGGGATTGTCAGATGACAGTCACCCATGCACCACTCCCAAACCCTCCGACATCGCACGTCCTCGAGGCAGCTTTGCATAGACCTATGCCTACAAAAATGAAAGGGAATTCAGTAAGAGATCGGAGGACAGACGAGCAAACAGTCATACAGAAAGATGTGGGGGTGAAGAGACTGGATATACCGGAGGAGCACAGAGAGAGCAAGGTAGACAGAAGGTGAGTATATGCGCCATATATAAGAGGAAAAGAAGACCGGAAAGAAGGGGAGCGGGGGGGTTGCCACGCGTAGAGGCACAATCAACACGTATGCTCACCTGTGCGCATCACTCAATCTCCGAAACAGCGTCATTCAAATCGCACCTCCCATTTGTTCCCTCCATTATCGCGTGTCCCCGGATTAGACGTTGCTTCGCAGACTGACTGGGAGCGCGTCGAGGGTGAAGAACCTGCAAAAGTACAAAGAGAGCGATCAGCATGAGACCTGAGGCTAAGAGAGTGAGTAAGTCTTACATTACCAGTTAACGAGGTGTACGACGAGACGGATGAAGGGAAGGCGGGAAGGGTGAGATGGGAATGGGAATAGGGAAGTCTGATAAACGCGTCTCTGGAAAAGAAGGTCGGAGAGAATATGGACAGCAGCATGATGCACGGATGGATGGACAGAATGGGGCGAGGGTAGAACGTAGATGCCCCCGACGTCGATATGACATCGATAGAGGAAGAGTGATTGCTGTCGTCGAGTGAGAAAGTTCAACGAAGCGGAAGCTTTCGCCAAACAAATATCGGCACTGATGCCACGCCGACCCTACTCTGCCGCAAATAGCCGCTCGCTTACATAAGCGCTGGTGTTCCGAGTCGAGTGTTCGTGATCTCTGCGCCTACGCAGTGCAATGGATAATGCAGCACTGGATGCGGACTAACAGGACTTCCATTTTACATGCTCGACCTGTTTGTAACACATACTAACCTAAATCGACCGACACCTCAAGGCCTCAGGCCTCATGACGTGGCGCATCCAAGCACCACGGCCACTCCCAAGCCACTCCTTCACCGACGCCTCAAGTCTATTCTCGAGACTCGAGTACACCACCACTCTCCGCTCTCCGAGCGACCTCGTCACTTAGCTTCCACGGCAGTCGTTCTATTCCGTTGGAGATGTCAAGCTACTTGGTATTTCGATTCGTCTTTCGATTCGTATCCTCTAACGCTCTGTCCAGCACCTCGCCCATCTCCGAAAAACCCAAAGAGCCGTGCAGCGGGATACGGTCTATTAGGATAAACCCAGTGCAGCACACGCTGTCCGTTCCATCTCGCGCCGCTGCCGCGCGCACGGTCCGACGACGTCAGCCTCTATCCTCCAAGTTCCCATTGCCATACCTCCTCCACACCGCCTCAAGGCCTCACCTCAAACCACCTCGGGATACCGGGCTCTGCGATTATCATTCGACATTGACGTTCGCCTGGTCCTCTCGGTCGATGCCCCTCTGGACAATTCTCCTCCAGGGACCGTCTCACCGTGCAGACGGTCATACCATACACCCTCGGTCAGTCATCTCACCCTAGGAGGCCGACGAACCATGGGTGATGAACCGTGGGCGACCTGAAAGGGAGACGCACAGTGACAGGGTGACCCAAAGTCTGGATACGTCGCTTTTCATCGTTGCCGTTGCTTCGTGCGCGCTCCGACAAGCTCCACTGTCCATTCGACCCGTACCTCCACTGCTGTTGCCGCTCTGACTTCTTCCGTTGCCTTCCTTGATGGCGGCTGGTTGTTTGTCGACGGGTGTCATTCGTCCCAAGGTCAAGAACTAGAAGCGATCAAACAAACAAAAAACAAAAAACGAAACGAAGACCAATAAAAAGAAAAATATTGGAAGGTCGTACGTAGAACATATGAAGGCGACTAGTTGATGCATGGCTGTAGATGCGCAGCGGCTCAATGCTGAACGCTTCATATGCTGCAATCGCTATGAAGTGTGGGCGCGGCACCAAGCTCTACGGATACCCCACGACGCACGAGCAGATGACAGAAAATAAAGCAGAAACCAATAGCGCAGAAAAGAGGAATTTGGGCAGAAAATATTCACCCCACAGGAAAGAAAGGTCGCAGGCAGATCAATTCCAACTGCCTGATCAATTCAGCCGTAGTAGCGAGCTTCGCTACGCGATCCGCCCAAATCATCCAGCGAAGCGGCGAGCTCACCTTGTGCTACCTGCTACCCGATGGCTTTGCGTGCACCAGCCCAACGCCCACGGAACACAAAGGTAAGCAGTGTGGAGTGGAGGATATGGACTCACTAACGGATTATCAACCTGGAGTCTACAAGATAGTGAAATTATGGATCGATGAGTTTAGATACCTGCCGACGACGCGTCGAAGTCTCGCACAACCCTCTGCGTGCCGACGCATTCTCTCCAGGCTCTCGTTCGCACTCGCCACCGTCCGACCCTTTCTCGCCGCCATGAAATCTGAGCGATAAACCACCTTGTCTATATCGTAGGATCGAGTCCACCATATGATTAAAGAAAGAAACAGTATGAACAGATCAGTGAACCCGCACCCTGAGCTTCCAGCGTGACTCGTAAGTGAGGAACATAGACCGACCAGAAAACACAGAACACCTTTATTATTGCCAGCCAAGGTAGATCGTAGACCGAACCTAGGTATACTCCGTCGCATCCGTCATTTCTGCTCGAACCTCCAGGCATTGGCTGTGATTTCATGGATCGGACGAGCCGGTCCCGCATTTCTTTCAATTGCGGGTGTCCAGTACCCGAACGAGGAATAGAATCTATGCCCGCATGGGAAGGTTCTGCGTCAATGGCTACTTGGAGGAGGGCTGATATCCAAGCAACAACAGATGTGCAGAACGAGTTCGCGAAAGACTGAGCAAAGATCAAGGGAAAAGATAACAGAAACACGACAAGGAAAAACAAAAAGACTCGTGGGCTGCTATGGCAGTGTCTTAGGACTCGAGGCACAGAGCTGCGGTGAAACGAAAGCGAGAATACGGGCAGTGTGAAGGAGAAATTGCATAGAACAGAATGAATCAAAGGCGTACCAAGGTACGAATAGAGTGTAGGGTGGGCGCATACAAAGTCGGGCTTTTGAAGGGGTGTGACGTGGCGGCGACATGCAGACTAGGCTGTACCCCTCATTGTCAACCGATCTGTGTACACCCCGACACATTTCTTCACAACCATACTCCGACCCTGCATTAATTCCTGAAATGATCCATCCTTCGATTCGGGGGTTATTCCGAAAGAATTTGAAGGAAATTTCTTGAGGACAGCACGACGCCTGTGAAAGCAGAGATGACGATCAGCGATTGAATAAGGGAGGAATGTGGGGGGATGCTAGACGTGACGGGGAGAGTACCTGGATGAGGCAGGCGACAGACGATATTACGAAGTTCAACGGAGAGAAAATTATAGGGAAAAGGGAGGACCTCGGACGCACTAATGTATGAACGTACAAGACCCGTTACAAGAGGCGCGATCCCTCAATGATTGTCTCCACTAGTCACATATACCACCCGCCCAGCTATAGCCCCGTTACAGACGGGGCAGTAACATCATGCTGCTTCATGCATGACAATTTGCAAATACTCCCCGAGCCGTGGATGAGTGCGAGGGAAGATCGAAGGGTGTGGACCAAGGGACGACTTCGCAGAGCAGGAAACGCCTTATGTCATTGACCTAGATCTCCATCCAATATAAAGAAGAACATGATACAATGAGGGACCAGATGCGTATGACCAGGATGAAGAAAGGTAGCCTGAGGCAGAACGTCGAGAGGAGCAAGTTGGCGGCAGGTCGATACAAGTGTTTATTCAGAGACCTGTTGCCAAGCATGCACCGGCATGAGTCAGCGTGCCGCCTGCTCTCCGTCTTGTCTCCGTCCCTCATCCCTGCCTCATCCTCACACTTCCGGGTAGTTTTTTTCTCCCCCTTTCAAGTAGTTTTGTGGATTTGACACTTCCTTCGATACATGGAACCTAAAAAATCAGATGATACCAAAATGGCATTTATCCCGACTTATTTCAACGAAAACCTTCCACCGTGAGCTCCTATTCCGGGGCAACAAACTCCAAAAGCCGCCCCCACCTCGCGCGCCTCGCATCGTCCGTCTCCAAATCCACAATCCGTAGCAGCTCTTTTTGCGAGGAAACTCCCCCATCCACTACCTTATCCGCCTCCCCACCTGTGCGAGGGGTGGTCCGGTAGAGAAACTCTACGTCGTCCTCGATCAGCGCATGCACGATCCCAGCCAGCCTGAGGCTCTGCATGAGCGCATGGGCCGTCTCGTGCCCTCGTTGCTGGGTGAATTCGCCCCAGGACAAGTGGTCTGGAACGCTCCCGGCAGCGGAAATGAGGCGCCTCCGTGCGCGTTTGATCAGGGTCGGTAAGAGGGTGTCAAGTAGTGCGCTTTCTAGCTGGGAGGGCACAAAAGAGAGATGTCAGTATTGATGGCGTGTGGGGAAACGAATGATATACGGACAGTATTGACTCTCTGCAGTGATCCAAAAATTCACTCAGTGTCGCTGTATTCAAATTTGTAGCATCTGAGACTCACAAGATGCAAGGCGTCCAAAAGCTGAAGCATACCGCCACAGTGACAAGAGTCAGGATTGAACATTCGATGTCTACTAGCATACGCACCTGTTTATGTTCTCCTAATTGCCTTTCCGCACCTTGAATGAACTGACTTTGCGCTTCCACTTGTCTTTTCAAGTCTTCCATGCCGGAGGATGTAACTTCGTTATTCCTGATTCGTAAGTTGGATGTAGAGTACCGTGTAGTAAGTGTCAGTGCGTGGGTCGATTGGCTACACCCCAACGAGATGAGAATGGTCGTGAAGAGCGAGTTCCTCTAAGACGAAGATTTGCAAGCATCAACCGAGTGCGGAGAACAAGAGGCGCGGTCCAGAGCGTCGACTGACGTAGATACCCTCGGCAAGTGTGCCGATATATGTTTAGTTCTTGACCCGTTTTGGCTGACGCTCAAAGAATTGTTTAGCCTGCCTCCCGAGTAGCAGATGTGGGGCGAATTATAATATTCCAAGAAGCGCTCCAATCCCAGCACGCATCAGGAGTTACAGCGACACACCCTATGTCTAAATAACCTATGATAAGCTACAAAAAGAATGGGAATTATAGTCCTTGCCTTCGCGTCGTGTCTCTGCAGCACCTCCATTCAACTCGTAAGGAATTTTGAGACACAGAAAAGGCAGGGCCAGCTAAAGAGGAGATCAAAAATAGTTAAGTGGTTTGCCTTACATGCCTGAATGAGATGATGCAGGACCGGAGCCTGGGTACAGAGAGCGGATGAATACTGTATTCCCGATTCAGAGACGATAGCAATGCGTCTATACCTCGTGTCAGGCTCATTAAAACTGATATGTCACTCCTTTTCATTCATTAGTTAGTCCACTTGTCCATTTGTCCATTCATGCATCCAGACAGTCATTAATACTCGGAGACTACTATACATATTCATAGCGCAATTTGCCTGGAAGGACGCAATATTGAGATTGTCTTAGCTTGCAGCTTGGAGTCCATCCGTGATGCCAAAGCGCGGACGAACTTATCACCCACTCAATTCACCGAATATCGATAGCCAAGCGCTGATTATCAGGACAATTGCGATGCATCTAATTGCTCGAGTGGACCCACAAGTGGACCATTATCATTAGCAAAATGCTCGACGAAGTATATGAACTTCTGTCAAATAGACGGTTGGGAAGTGAGTCATGGGCCACTGAATCAATGAATAAAGGCCCAACCGTATATGTGTGCCTTGTTGTGGCAGAGTTCATCATGCCACTCACAGGCGTATAATATGCAGTTGGAATTCCTGGTGTTGCTTCACAATGGGTAACTCCGATTTCAAACGCAAGGTCTCTGGGAAACATCTCTTGGGTGCACCAACGCGTGGCGAAGGCGCATCTTCTCGCCGGGGCCTGGCGCTCGTGGAGAAATATTGGGGCTACTTGGACCCAGTCGATCATGCTGGAGGCCGCATTGTCTTTCCGCGGACAGAGCCGACGATTAGAATCGGAAGTGGGGCAGATAATGATGTCGTTCTGCGCTGGGCCTATATAAGTACGTGTATACCATAGCATGATTCCCTCAGGGCCATTGATATCTAAGGACTCTTGCTCTTAAGGTGATCGCCATTGCATATTCTCTTGGAATGGACAGGAGGAAGATGGCGGGGTGGAACTCTGCGACATTTCGTCGAATGGAACATCCGTAACTTTGTGTCCTTCCTCATGCATAAACTAGTCAGGCGCTCAAAAAAAGAGCAGATAAACGAGAACAAGATTGGAAAACGCCAGAAGCACCTGGTACATGACGGGAATGATATTTGCATAGGCATCTTCCGTGAGCCTGTTTTTTATTTGTAAAGACCACAATTATACCGGTTTCATTCATTGTTAAATACCAATAGATTATATCTACTGCCACCTAGTCAAAGTGTCCCCCAGCAGAGGCCGGAAAGCAACAGTTGGCTCGGCCATCGAAAGCGGACAGTGCGCGACCGACTTCAATGGACCAGATTCCAGTACGCTTGCTGATCCGCTTCCCCCGTATTCTGATTTCTGAATGTATTTCAGGCAGCTAATAACATAACAGAATACTTACTGGTATTGAAATTATCCCATTACGGAGTGTATTGGAGTAATTTTTGAATATACATCCTTGGCACCCAGCTTCTCACTTTGTTTGCATGTCTGTGCAGACCCATCCTATCACCGACGACTGCGATCCCGAAATCGGCGATTTGATAAGGGGGGGACAATCCTTTGTTAGGAGGATGTTCTAGAGAGCAATTGAGTTGAATTCGCGAGACAATTCAAAATGGTGAGATGGACTGACCTCGGGCTTCAGGTCTCTGTGTGTTATACCCTTCGAATGGACGTACTATTAACGGGTCTCGTTAACTATGATCAAATCTGCGATGGCATGGCTGTTGCGTAGTGACTTCCGCTGAAGAGAAATTTATCAGTCAGCGTAAATGGCTATAAGTCGAACCCCCTCATGTATTGAATGCTCACGGCAACATTCTGATTCAGAGTAAAGTTCAGTCGAAAATTGGGCTTCAAACTCGAGCTTTTGCCAAGGTCGAACTTGAATGATCATGAGAGGGTTATCAAAGACGAAGATCACAATCCGCGTTTGGCGCTGTAAAACTGTTGATCGGTGCTATGAAACTTCCGCACAAGGTGTGTCAACCAATGACACGTCATCAGAGCAGCAGAACCCTGAGGTCAAACGAACGCACCTCTGAATCCATGCCATAACGGCGAACAGATAGATTTGTCATATAAAAGAAGGGGAACAAGCTGGGATTTGAAAGCTCCGCAGACATACGTGCAGAAGCACCTGGTGCGTTGGAATGCGGAGAGAAAAGGCAAATTGGCTCCTGGGAAGTAACAGAAGAGAATGAAAAGAGGAGAACACGACGGAAAGGATGGAGAGCAGGTGTGAAAGAAAGGCCGTATTGTACATGTCACGACTGCCCTCTTGACGTTACTTAAGAAACCTTGAGGCCTCGAGCTGCGCACCAAGATAAGAGCTGTCAGTTATACTTAGTCGACAAGAACGTGATAAAATTACCTGACGGTTGTGATCAATACTGGCGTTAAGGTCATAAACCGACACTACCTATATGATTCGAGGCTACTAGTGATCGTGAAGTGACAATCGAGTCTCGCCCCGCCTTAACGAAGAGCACAGCAAATTCAAACGTTCAAAGACGTGGATGAAAGAAATGAAGCGGAACGCGGGATTCCAACACACGTATCGGGTTTTCCCGTGTCTATATCAGATCGATTGTCAACAACCTGAGGTCCGTCCAGCAACTGGATGCTTCGCCTGCGCGGTGCTCAATACAGATCTGAAGTCAATGCACATATTTAAACACATCAAAAGGTAATTAACTAGTAAGAATTACTATAGTTGTTGAATCCGAAGAAATTTATGGTGAGCATTGAATATTTGAATATTGATGGGCGCTTAGATAAGATAAGAACTGATATGAACCTCCGTTGACCGTAGTAACATGTGTGTAATAGAGTCTTCTGACAGATAAGTTACTCTTCGACCGCAGAAACGCCAACGGAAGACGCTCCTTCTTCAGCAGGAAAGAAGCACATCCGCGGCCTTACATACTGATGCGAGTCACTTTCGGAATCAAGTTTCAAGCTCAAGTTTGAGGTTCTGGCCTTCGAGGACGGAGCGCCCGACTAGCCTGATAAATGCTCCCGCAGAAGGTAATTGGTTTTCCCCGTCATCCGAGTCTTTTCCTCCTCCACCAGAACCCCACTGGAAGTAACACCATGTCCAGCGTAACATTGTCCCCCGAAGTCTGTCTTGCGTGCTTCAACACCTTCCCCACTATCTACAACAGGATGATGCACGGCAAATCAAACGGGCATGCTAAGACTACTGTAGCATTTATATGCATGCCTTGCGGTGCTCAATTCTCTTCGTCTGCCGCTCTGTTGTCGGTATGTTAAGCCCCATGTGCTCAACCACGACTCACATTAATACTGTATACCTGTATACTGATCTTGTCCTTTATCTCACAGCATACGCAGTCGACCGCACACGATATCCGAGATTCTGCTACATTGAACCATGAACTATCCCTCGATGGACCGGTCGAATATACCGCGTATTGCCAGCCCTGCAATTTCTGGTTTGAGACGCCCATCACATTAGATGATCATCTTCGAAATGAACAGTACCATAACTGGTGCTTCGAGTGTTCCAAGAACTTCAGAGTACCCAACGACCTTGCCAATGTGCGTCCTTTGTCTATTTTCTACGTATTTTTCAGGAATATCCTTTTAATAGCACACAAATTCTGTCTTTCATCGCGAGCGAGATCAAGCGTGCCCCTTCTGCGAAAGCAAGTTCAAGAGCGCGTCTGGCGTAGCGCATCATATTGAGTCGGGGTGCCACCAAATCACTCGACACCAGGTGACCGCTGCCATCCACGCAATGGACATCGTTCCCAGCATCGCTATCAAGCAAATTACAGCTGGACCTCCTCCCTCCTTCGACACCTCCACCACCTTGATCGCCACGGAAGACTCATTCGATGGCATCGCGTACACGTGTCCCATCCCCAATTGTCCCAAACCCTCTTTCGCCACTCTTCATGCCCTGAACCTTCACCTGAACTCTCCGGCACATGACAAGGATGCGTTCAAGTGCCATAAATGCAGCAGGCAGTTCAAGGTGATCTCGGGCTTCGTGCAACATCTTGAGAGCGGCTCTTGTGGTGCTGCGAAGCTGACAGAGGTCGATGATTATTTCAATAATCTTACAGGTCAATTCACTGGTCTACTCAAAGCATGAATTATAGTATCGTCTCGTAAAATTTAGCTGTACCATATCCTGTTCTCGTGCGTACGACCTCATAAACTTGAGTCTGTAGCATTCATATAAAATCTACACATATCGTGAAATTGCATACATTCTACTTTCTTCGGCCTTTGACCAGAAGCCTCAAAGGAACATATTCTCTGTTCCAATCTCGTAATGTCGCGATGTTGTACTTTACCTCCACGTGTTGCCTCTGCACTCACATTCAGCTCGCTCCACGAGCGCCTATGTTTGCCCGCTTCTCCCGTTCCGACATAACAGCATGAAAGCTACAATACTCGCATATCGGAAACGTTCTTTCGGCTCCATGGGTCTGAATTATGTTCCATCCAAGCTCGCAAATCTTCAACTCGGATTTCCGCGGACACTTCGCGCTATATAACCAGCGCGGTTAATCTTGTGTTTTCTGTCGCGCATTCGCATCCCCGATTAACATGCCCAACACTCCCACATGCCTCACATGCTACAAGACTTTCAAAACGGTCGGCGGCCTCAGAGCCCACGCGGAAACAAAATGCCATCAACCGAACCCGTACATATGTTATGAATGCAAGTTATCATTCAGCTCATGGAAAGCGATAAAACAGGTTCGTTCAAGGATTCGAGATGAATCGGTTCAAAGCTAACTTGCTTTTATTTTTAGCACCGAAATTCATCCAAACATCGGTAGTCAGCCCCGAACGTGTATCAAAGCTAGAGCGCGGAGAATGTGAGTTAGTGTGATAAGTAATTATCTATTTCTCTTCCTGACTCTTCCTTATTTCTTAGATATCATGGGAGAATAGGCGTGAGCAATTGGAGCCGGTGTATGGGGTAATTGCAGTCTAAGTTGTCTAGAAATCGGGCGGGGGAACATCGATATGTCGATATTTTGTAACTCTTATGAGATCTGCGCGATGCAAAATGTGGCTGCGGCGTTTATCAAGGGCTGTCTTCGCATGGATCCTCAGAAACGCTTGACGGCGCAGGAGTGCGCGGCTCACGAGTGGGCAAAGGGAAATCGCCGTGCAGAGTCTGTGCCATCTGTGCAGCGTCTGTGCGTCTGTGCACAGACGTCGCTCGCTCTGCACAGACGGTGGCTGTGTTAATATGTTAGGGGTCATATACCCGGCGAGATCTCAATCAGGCCTCTAGTACAATTGGGCTCATATTCTAAGACAAACAGAGTTCGGAGTACATTCCGAACATGTATTTAGAGTAATAATATGAAGTCAAAATATATATTCCATGCGGCTTTGGGCGACTACACTTTGAAGTACACTCACACTGAGTTTGAATGCGGCACCTCGGCGGAATTGCTGCCGGTCCCCAATACGACCAGTGCATTGACAAAACATCAACTCAACTCAAAGACGAGTGCCCGTAAGGTGACCAATTCTTTGGACATCATAAAGTATATGTCAATACACTATATACATGTCCATAAGCTCGCAAAAATTGGTTAATAGAGCAAAAAACATCACCCATTAAAATGCAAACAGGTACGTGTAACACTATAGACGCTCGTGCACATGGTTTAGATTGAGTGTATTTGGTGATTCACAATAGCCCTAAAAGCTATAGATGTATGTACAGAAATGCTTTGGAACCTGCACAGACATCCTGCAATATGCACAGACACCGCACAGATGCACAGACAGCACAGATGCACAGACATGCACATGCACAGACACTGCACAGAACATGCACAGACCTACTCGGAGATGCACAGACGCGTCATGTAGTTGCACAGACGTACAGACGGGCAATATCTATACATGCGCGCGCCTCGCTAGGTGAAGGGCGCATTTGGACAACGCATGATCAAGGTTCACTGATCGATATTGCTTGCCCCAAATGTCCACTTCTTTAAGGATTTCATTTTGTAAAAACAATAAAATGTGATAATTTTTGAGATGAGCGATATACTTTGAGATGGTTCTCACGTTTCTATGGAATTTTGAGCTAAGTCAGACCTTTTTTGTCTGCTACAGTCGTGATCAGCGCTGGATATTATAGCTCAATATTAAGTTTCCCGTAGATTGTAGTACAGGAATTTCTCACTCTTTCATTGCTCCACACAGCGCCCTACTTTCAGTAAACTGCGCTACACGAGTGCACTACTTATTCTAAGAGTTTTCAATTACTAGTACTTCGCGCTACTTGGAAATTGACGCTTCGCGTTTGTGATGCCGTTGGGCCGTCGGAAGCCGGCGGCAAATCCTGCCTAATATGGAATTTACCATCACCTTGGGAGTACAGAAGTGCCAATGCGCCTTCGAAGTTCGAACATGTCGCCTTTCTTCTCACTCAAGAGTTGCTCAAGACTAATTACCAAGTCTACAGGGGACTTAAACAACACAAATATATGATTTATCCCATCTCATAAGTTGAAGTCATAACACAAGAAGTGAGCATCAATACAGATACCCTGGTAAAGGAAAGATGCAGGACTACGGAAAATTTAGAACCAGTGGCTAGCAGGAAGGTTGAATCTACCAGATTCTGAAAAGGACTCAAAACAATGTTGTACAGACACATCTGATACAATGCACAGACCCGGACATATTGGCACAGACGTGCACAGACACAGCCGGACATTGCACAGACGGCACAGACGTGGCACGGCTTTTTACCTGTGCCCCTCACGAGTGGTTGGCTGACGCTGGTGCTTTTGAATCGTGATTGCCAATTATGCTGGAAGTGAAGGCCTTGTTTTATACAGCACAGTGGGTGCATAGACATCATCAGATGATCATAAAGTATACTTGAGCGGATAGCAAAAATAAATATTTGAGGGAACTTGAAGGACGTAACATCATACACGCGGCGTAGCCCATCGAACCACAGAAAATGCTGCCGCAAAACCATGGCGTAGGCTACTAATGATCAGCCTTAATCAAATCCGCCGCCTTCTCCGCTACAGCATACACCGCCGCCTGCGTATGTCCAGCTGGGACGAAAGGCTACACATCCAAAAATCAGAATACTTCTTCATTCATACCCAACTCTGAAGAACTCACCAACACAGACGCATCCACGATCCTCACACCCTTCACGCCCTTCAACCTCAACTCCGAATCCGTCACGCCCTCCTGCGCACCAGCACCCTTGGGCGCCATACCAGACGTACCCACTACGTGGTACGCGGAGCGCGTGTTCTGCCTTATGAAGGCATCAATCTCTTCATCGGATGAAGAGAGCGTCGGTTGGGCGATAGCACCGGTACCAGCGCTGGAACTGGCACCATCGCCCGCGCCTACCATGTATCCCTCCCACGCCTGCGCTCCCGCGAGCCGCAAAACACTCTTCACAGCTTCGCGCATCAGCGGAACGTCGGTGGGCGAGAGCATGAGACCGGCGTCGATGATGGGAGGAGCGAAGGGGTCGGCAGGATGGGTAGTGGTGTTGAGCACGACGGAGCCGCGCGAGGCGGAGCCCGGGGTGAGCATGATAGCTGAGATGGAGAGGAAGTTGCCAGTAGGAGGCGGGGTGCCGAGGAGGAAATTCTGTGAAACAAGAACGTTGGTTAGTGAATTTAAATAAATACACGAAAAAGATATTGCTGCGCACAGAAATAAAAACCTCGAAATGCGGCGAGCCCTCCCCCGGACTCGGATTAGGCATGTTCTTGCTAAAGAACGTTGAATTATCCGGGACGCGCACAAACCCAATATGCTGCGCGATCCCATTCGCCAGTGGACCCTGCCTCCTCTGCTCCCATTCGTCTAGCGCTTGCGCAAGAGCCGTCGCGTTCCTGTTGAACTCGTCGTACGTCGTATTTGAGTTGACGAGCCACGAGAGCGTGATGATGGGATGATCGGCCAGGTGCTGTCCGACGTCTGGGAGATTTACGAGTGGGGCAATGCCAGCAGCGCGAAGAGAGGAAGGGGCGCCGATCCCCGAGTTGAGCAGGATTTGAGGGGTGTTGATGGAGCCGGCGGAGAGGATGATTTCTTTAGTTGCGGAGGCGGTGATTAAAGGGCCTAAAACGATGCGTGGTATTATCGTTCGTTCTAGTAATGGAAGCAGAGAAGAGCGAAATACTGTACCTTTCTTGTTCAGCCGATATTGGACAGTATCAAATGATGGCGAGTGATTTTGACTCGAGGAAGCCGAACTGGGATTCGACTCCAAGATACGCGCAACTTGTGCATTGAGCAAAACATGCAAATTCGGTCTGGTGAGGAATTCCGCGGCGAGATACCCAGTCGACGACGAGCTACGGCTCGCCGTAGGCCCATCAATCACCGCCTGCGACCAGCCTTCCCAAACCCAATAAGTTTCCACCCGAAACTTCTAGTCGCAGATAAACTCACCGAAACCCAATGGACTCCCCGAGTTTGTATCCTCATTAAATACGAACTCGCCCCCGAGCTCCTCGAGCGCCTGCGCGACCCTTTCGTCGATCCCAGTCGGTGATCCAGGCAAGCTTACTGAAACGTGCCCGGCAAAACCATGCACGGAGGGGTTAAACTCGCCCGTGGTATTATGACGGTCCGCGGAGGGCGTGAAGAATTCGCTCTTTTTGAAGTAGGGGAGAATAAGGCTCCACGACCAGCTCGAGTCGCCGGTGAAAGAGGCGTAGCGGTCGTAGTCGGCGACGGAACCACGGGTATATACGAGGCAGTCTGGCAAATTAGTCAATTTATGGAAAGGTGAATGTCAGCGAGAAATACGCACTAACTGAGCTACTCCCTCCCAGAACGTGTCCTCGAGGATATGCAATGGCCGCTCCATTCAGACCGGGTTGAGCGACTGTAGTGTAGTTCCAATCCCATGGGGTTTGCGGAGTGGTGTGCGTACAGAAGAAAGGGACGTGGATCTCCTGAACACCGGCATCTCTATTGCAGGTTAGAAATGCTGATTATTCAAGAGATGTTAGAATACGCACGAAGGACCGGCTTCGATGAGAAGGACATTGAATGATGGGTTTTCAGTGAGCCTGTTGGCGATTACATTTCCAGCGGTGCCGCCTAACGCTCGTGTATTAGTTTCAATGATGAAAATTTGGAGAGAGGCCGACACACCTCCTACAATGACAAAGTCGTAGCTTGTGCTTGCGACCTGCGGTCCATCTCGGGCTCCTATGATGACAGCCGCGACAGAGATCGTGCGGAGTGATAACGAGGTTGCCAGCGCGAGCTGTGTATGTGTTAACGTAGACCAGAGGCGCATTTTGTTTTCGAGATGACGGCTATGGCCCACGACAAGTGCAAGAACGCGTTAAAAGCGTCGACGACCGCCTTTTAAAGTTCATGGCAGCGCTCCATGGACGAGTCTATCCTTCGCGAACGCGGCGTTCATGTGGACGTGCTTCTGGGATCAGAAATATGTGCATGAGCGCGTGGATGATGGTATTTTTTGGATCTTCAGACCTTCGAAGACGAAGGAAGACGAGAGTCGAAATGAACTGCTGACCTGGCAATGTCCAAAGTGGTGCTCAATTCTAAAAGATCAGTTGGTGATCAGTTCGAGGTGATCAGTTCGGTGTCAATAGAGCGCGGCCGGCAAGAAGATTCGAAGTCCGAAACACTTGGGAGGCCCGACACGCCAAGAGTATCGCCGCTCCTGCCTGCGCTCAGCGCTGCTGCCGACGCGCGCTTTCCGCTCCTTTTAGAAATCCAATTAAAAATCTTGCGAGTTGATAATGAACAGCGTGTTGCGGCTTCTTGCCTCAACTGAAGAAAGTGGGATTTTCCTCGAGTTTCATAACGAGTTGGTCAAATGCAAGCCGACTCATCCTATGATTACATGGGGAGTAAATTCTATACAAGTATGATTCAAGACTGCTGGACTCACCTAAACTCATGCATAAATTCTCATTCTGGCCACCCTAGCATTTTATCGAAATATTCTTCACATTTGTTGATCTGATCTACGGCGGCGCAACATTGTTTGGCTCCGAGTCTGAATCTCTCGTTGGTGGGCCTAAATAATGAACATGTTACAAGAGAGCAGTTTAAGGGCAGAGTTATCAGCATTTTACATCTTGTACTCGAGCTCAATATCATCGAGTTCCTCAAGTTCTAATTCCTTAAGGTTCACTAGAAATTCGTAGGATTCCTCTTGAATGCGCAGAGAGCGTAGTTGGTACTGAACCGATGCAAGAGGAAGGGCATCGATTCAGCCATGATTTCAAAGACAGGGAAATGGGATAAATAGCAGGCAGCATAGACGAATACAGTGATCAGATGCAGGATGTTTATCTACCTACTATATGCAGCTGTAGGCGGGGCGGTGAAGGTCTTGGCACAATGCGTTGTCGCGCCCACGTCAGGGGCTGCGGACTTCGAATTTTCTTGCCGGCCGCACTCTATTAACACCGAACTGATCACCTCGAACTGATCACCAACTGATCTTTTAGAATTGAGCACCACTCAACTCAGGACAATTGGAGGAAATTTCCGGTCGGACCGACACCACAGCATTCCCTGGGTGTCACGATTGGCCCGAAGGTAGAACGCGTGCGTTGAAATTAATGGCCCTTCGACATGGCATTTCGCACCAACTTGTCAATAACGAAGTGATTAAAACTGGAATGTGTCACGGAGACAACACGGAGACGAAATCCACTTCGAGATCACCTCGCTTTGCGCAAATAGCCGGTCGCTTATTTCATGCATCAATGGGGCGTTCCGCGCACCGCCGACATCTTCGTCTGTCCTGCAACTTTGGCATGTCCACTGAGTCCACCCACTGTCATTCGGCGCTGAGTTCTGGGCGCTAAGCGCTACGCGCTAAGCCTTGTGCTACCCGTTCTCTCTGATTGACCCTTCCTTCGGGTCCGCTCTAGTGATTTCATGTATCATTATCATCTTTTCACCCATACATAATACCAGAAAACGCAACAACTCAAACGCGACTACACTAATCGAAGGCGCATATCCTTCAGTGGTGTTCGCCGCCTGGTTTCTGGCGCTAGTCGATGGGCTACATCGCTTCTCCGCTTCTGTAATGATCTGCTCGCGCCCTTCCGCCCTCACTGCGGTGAACGGTACACTAGATGGGGTCTCATGTGTCTCCTCAGTTCAACAGATTCCACAGTGGACAGCAAGGACTCTTACTTGTGTCAGTAGAAGGATTTTGACGCTCAATATCAATATCGAAGCCCATGCCCCTGGCCTGTTCTCAACACGCCGCTATACGCCCCGAATCAAACTGGCCAACAAGGACGCCGCGTCTGTGAGGGATATCCCAATCCTTCCTAGCCCACACTCTATTCAAATCTCATCGGTAACACAGCTCATCATCCACAAGAAAGAAAAACGAGTCATGTCTCCGCGCAATTGCACTTTCCTTGATTGCACAACTGGGCTCGCCCACAACGAATCACCTGCTCCGACGACCCCGTTTTTCCGTTCCAAATAAAGGGGCTCCTTGTGCTCTATCCGGCGATCGTGGACGCGCCAGGATTTTTCGCAATTCTTGGTCAGCCCATGCAGCTGGGGGTATATAAACCTGTCCTGCCCTTTCGCCTCTCCTTCACTCGAACCAACATTATCCTCCGTTTCTGGGATCGAGTCCTCCGTGTCGTCTACTCTGACAACTACCAATGCCTACAGCCACCAACTATCCGTAGCTATCTTGCCACCCCACCCGCCCAGGTCTCCTCGCCGGGGTGGCTGCCGATGGGTAATCAACGATATCCCCCTTTTTGATCAATCATCTCTTCATGGTACGTTCTTCTCAGTCACTACTCGCCGTTTATCGTGCTGATGTATCGCCGATAGCATTTCCTGATCCACCTACGAGGAGCTTCAATGATGAGCGACGCATTGTGTCTGCACGACCCCGCCTAGGCGGTATTCTCAATGAGGTGGCTGACGTCGGACGATGGATGATCGACAATATTGCCCTTTGCAATCAACGACCATCCTTTATGGTATGTCCTCCATTGTCCCTGCTTGTCATTCATTGTGCTGATATCGTCGAAAGGATAATCAAACGACTATGTCGGCCATTATTATCCTCTCGCGACTGGGTACATCGCCGTTCTCTGCTCGCCAAGCGCTCTCAGCCCTCATCATTTGGCCTCGACCGCGGTTGTT